>PVIU01010168.1:0-71721 GCA_004026605.1 Ondatra zibethicus
TTGCTTCCAACTTCCAGGAGGTTCTGTGTATGCTTTCTTTGGGTTCACCTAGGTATTCAGCTTCTCTGGGCTTGCGAGCTAAGTGCTTAGTGACCTTTATTTTATAGCTAGGGTCCACTAATGAGTGAGTACATACCATAATCATCTTTCTGGGTTTGGGTTACCTCACTCAGGATAGCGTTTTCTATTTCCATCCATTAGCATGCAAACTTCAAGATGTCCTTGTTTTTTACCGCTGAGTAGTATTCTAATGAGTATATAATCCACACTTTCTTGATCCATTCTTCCATTGAGGGGCACCTAGGTTGTTTCCAGGTTCTGGAGTGAGAACTTGGATTGGTATGTATAATGAAAAAAAAGATAGTTTGTTTTCTTTTCTTAAAAAAATAAATAAATAAGGAAAAATGTCATGTGGGAAAAAGTAACCTGAAAATATGACATGAGGGTAACATGACCCTCTCCAGAAAGTTACCTCCAGTAAGCTCAGGTGGTTGAGATGTGGGGATGCATGAGTTGTAAAAAGGAGTGGAGATTTAAAATGAACCTCAAGGTGAACTTTTAGACTACAACTCTGAAGAGCTAATTTTCAGGCTGAGAGATTTGCTCCCCATTTATGGCTTTAGTGCCCTTGGAGGCAGAACTCAGACACAGAAGTGGGTGGGAGGTGAGGGACAGAGCAGGGCTAGATGGCACTAATGTCCCTTCTTTAGTGACAAGAGGCCCTTTTACCTTCTACTGACATGAATTTATGAATTAAAACATTTGTCTCACTTATCCAATGTTAAGGAGAAGAGGGCAAAAATGAGTTGATCAATCAGGATTTTGTTTTCTTGCAGTTGATTATAATCATCTCAATACATGTGCCTGATTGAAATTGCCCATGACTGAAGAGTGGCTGGCCGAGGCCTGCTGTTGTTATGGAAATCTAGTTCAATGCCTGATGCACTGGAAAGTAGAGGACTCTGATGCTCTTCTCCAGATCTACAATGAGCTGCAACTGGATGTTCCTCACTCTGAAGCTTAATATTAATATTAATTGCAAACTGTTTAGCCTATTAGGTAGCTCTTATAACTTAAATTAATCTATTTCTATTAGTCTATATTTTACCACAAGATTCAAGGCTAGTTACCTCACATCTTGCTTCTCTGGCTGCTGCTGGCATCTCTCTGACTCTGCCTTCCTTCTCCCTTTCTCTCTGCTTGGATTTCCTACCTAGTTATGTTCTGCCCTGCCATAGACCAAGGTAGCTTCTTTATTAACTAATGATAGTAAGACGTATTCACAGCATACAGAAGGGCATCCCACATCAATGAGCTTAGATTCGCACAATGCCTTAGCCTCTCTTTATCTTTCGGCAGGAGGTATGAATTACTACTTATAAGGAGAAATATTTGATATGTTTAAGAAAGAGGAGAAAATACTCAAGCCTGATGGTCCAGCACATTGTCGTTGAAATATGTCCACCCGTGACTGAAGAGAGAATATTCAAAATTTAAACTCTCACAAAATATACACATATATACAAACTTAGTTGTTTCAGGCCCAATGGGAAAAACTTCAATATTTATGTTAGATAAAATAACTGAAAATAAAACATACAAAATTTTGGCTTAATTGGCTTCTTTCCTCAAGGAAATGTGAAACCCACTTCCAAAGTGAGACCTTACCAGTCCATAGACATTTGTTCACATGGTTTCGAGACTGTTCAATTGACACAAATAATAGAAAACTACACAGAAAATCTAACAGGACACAAAGGAAATGGGATGGAAAGAGAGGTGATTGGTAGACAAAGCCCGGAATGGTGAGATCATCATTCTTTCATCAAGGAATTTCCTCACTTCCTTCTGGACAAACAGGAGGTGACCCTTATGTGGAATTTCTGTGACCCTCGAAACACCAGCCTCCTCTGTCCAGCTTCATGGATTTAATGAGGAATAGTTTTCTCATGGTTGAGTTGAGCTGCATCAGAATTCTCTATGTTACCTGAAAGCAGGTAAGATGAACCAAGCCAGATTTTCAGAAGGATCACATCAGAGAAGACAGAAGCAATGTGTCGCAGCTACTCACTTGGGTTTATGTGTCCACTGGTAGCTCTGGCAGTGGAATACAGAGGTCAAAGGTACAGGGTTTACAGGTGAATACATTGGTCTTAAGTCCCAGGCTTGGTAAATGTGGAATGAGCAGAAGGAAAAAGGAATCAAAGTTTTCCCTGGGTGGAATTGCTGAGCACATGGAGTGGTATTTTTAGGGCAGCGCAGTCAGCCGTGTGTTTGGGTGAGAACTTAGAACCTCTTCTTACTTGGTGAGGGGAACACAGTCACATGAACTTCTAGGCTTGTGGCCCTAAACTTTACATATCAAGTAATTTGCTAACTAATCAATTTGAACACTACTTATTTCTCCAGTGACAAAGGGCTCCTCTAGCACCTCACATGTGAGTTGGTATAAATATTTTGGGTTAATTAGATGATGTTGGAAGTTCATGCAGTCAGTCATTGGGCAGATGGATGGAGAGCCCTCAGATTCTTATGGGTGCTGAGGCCAGGGAAGTGAGAGGACCAAGCTGATGCTGTAGCAGGCTGCTTGGTCTTCTCTCAGAGATCAGGCCTCAATTTCAGTTTCCTGAGACTGAGTAAGCAGTTTCTGAGGGAGCCAAGAACAAGGGATAATCAATCTCCAAAACCCCTGACAGCAAGGACAAGGAGTCCGGGTACATGCAGTACCAGGCCAGGTCTGAGCCACAGTCAGCAGATAACCAAATATGGACAAAGCCTGGGGCTTGTCCAGGTCTGCCCAAAAATGGGAACTGTAACTGTAACCAGCCCTTGTTAGATCTAGCCAGTTAGAAAGTACAAATATGACGGCCACTGGCTTAAGTCAGTCACATCTAAAATGACCTAACTGCTCTAGGAACTCCCCTTAGCTGTGCTTAAAAGAAGCCTGCTAGCTTCTCTGGGGGTTGTCGTCATTTTGCCTTTGTGTGGGAAGGACGGCCCCAGAATGCTGGAATAATAAATGCTCTTGTGATTGCATACACGGATGATGGTCTTTTGTTGGACTTCTCCAGGACCCTAATAGGAAGCTACCACTCTTTCAGTTTCCTTCCCTTTATAAAGTTGTCAGTCATCTGACCCTTGAAGGCTTCTCAAATATTTTAACTCTTGTCTTTCCTTATTATTGCCCTGTTGACTGTGCTTGGGGTTGGTCTGGGATCTTTTATCCCCATTGGTTAACTGTCTGCTAAGCAGATAAACTAGGTTTGGGGTCCAATTCCCTTATAAACAAGGGGCAAGAAGCTATATTTTTAGTCATGATTTCCCTCACACAACTCAAGAAACCTATCTATTCATTAAAGACTCCAACAGTGAGTTACAAATTTTTAGCAATCAACAGTCTGAGAGGAAAGCATTTAAATGCCTTAATTGGTAGAATTTACAAATTTCTACAAATTTACAAAGTTGCAAATACTTCCTTTGTGGTTTATCTCATGTTGTGAGTTTGCGGGATGCAAAACTGGGAAGCAATACCTATTCTGACTCTACTTGCTAATCCTAGCTGACTACAGTCCATAACTAGTAGTGCTCCTTCCTCACTCCAAACGGTACTAGTGAATTTTGAGTACAAGATCCACATCTCACAATTTGTTCTTCATGAAGAGACTTGTCATGATCTGTGTCAATCTGAGCTAAGATCATTTACATGACATCTGTATGGCCTGAGCCCCAGTCTGTCCAGCAGCCTGTGGGAATGCCAGGCTGAGATGACTCTGTGTGATCCAATACTATGAGAAATGAAAAGGAAGGTGTTTTCTTTTTTTCTGAAATGGTAACACCAGGCTGAAGAGGAACAAAGCTCAAATTTAGTTGCCGACGTTGCAAGCCTTGCTGCTGGTTCCATTTATATGGCTGCTAGGATGACCATTAACATACACTGCAGATTATATCTCTGCACATAAATACCCATGACTTTCTGTGGATCAAGTCCAGACTCCCAGCCATTTGTTTGCAAAAACTGTTAAGCTATTTGAGAGCTCACATAAATTGTGTTCAGTAATTAGCAGCAAGCTGTAACAGCAGATCTGTCACCAGGGTTGACCAAAACTTTATAACTCTACTTACATGCCAGGTAACAACTTGTTTATAACTGAACTTTGTCAACTTTAGGGTGGATTTAAATTTCTGTCCTCATTAGGAAGTAACTGAAAACCACACACTGTAGTGAACACAAAGACTAAAAGAATCACAAGTAAATTCAATATTGCTCTTTTTGTTTAAGTCAAATCAGTTAAGGTTACACATCTTAATACGAGGGACAGTTTGTGAAACTTGGTCTGTTTCACTCTGATCAATCACTTTAGAAAATAGTAACAAAGGGTAGTCATTGGTCGGCTTATGTTTGACAGCAAACTGATGAACTAATTTGCAGAAGCTACAAGCAATGATTTCCTTTTTGGAAATCCTTGGCTATAAAATCTTTGGATACCAACAAAATAAATTAAATGGTTTAAATTGTTCCAATACTACAGTGTTCATGTGAGCAAATTGCTTAATATTATTCTTTATAAATTTTTATGTTTATCTCTATTTAAAAAACATTCCATACTAAGAAATAAAGTAACATTCATTTGTGTAACTTCTTTCGTGTTTTTTTTTTCTTTTTAGACCCTTAATTAGTCTTGACTTAATACTGATGGTGAGATCATCTGTTTTATACATCTACCTGACTGAACTGTAGGTGTCCAAATAATTGATCAAAAATTATTGTGCAGTGTTTGGATGGGACTAACATTGGCAGCTTCAGACCAAGTGAAGATGCTCGGCTCCTTATTGTCAGTTGGTTTGGTTCTGTCAGTTGAAGGCCTAGGAAGAATAAAAAGGCTGACCTGAATAAGAGACTCTCTCTTCTGTCTGGCCTTTGAATTAGCACATTGGGTTCCTCTGCCTTTGGACTCTGAGTTAAATATCAACTTTTATTGAGGGCCAGGTACTTGGTCTTTGGTCTAGACCGGCATCATTAGGCCTCTTGGGTTTCTGGTGGCTGTTGGGGACTTGAAGCCTCCCATCATGTGAGGTGATTCTCATTCTCTCTCTCTGTCTCTCTCTCTCTCTCTCTGTCTCTGTCTCTCTCTCTCTCTCACACACACACACACTAACACTGTATGTATACTTTGTTCTCTGGAGAACAGGGCAATCATATGGGATCTGTGCCTCCTCATGATTTGGTAGATGTCTCCACATCATAATGACATCATTTTAATGTGGACTAAATTCTCATATCTTTTTACTTGATTATGGATTCATACTCTATTCCAATAATACACGTATTCCTATACACTCATCATAACATTCATTTTATTATGAATTTGGCAGATGTTTAGAGTCTATGTTTAGTAGTGTTTTCCAAATTAGTTTGGAAACTTTATGCTACTACGAAGATGAAGTCTAGGCTGACATTTTTTAAAATAGTGTGATTTTAATGATTTTTTTAAACCTGAAATAGACACAGAGAAATACAAGAGTTTCAATATTATCTATTTTTCTTCCCCCCCCTTCTACCTGCCTGCCTTGGAAAATCTTTTCTTTTAATCAAAGATTTTATTATTATTTTTTTGTGTGTGTGTGTGTCTGTGTGTGTGTGTCTGTGTGTGTGTGTGTGTGTGTATACACCTGGGCTCCCACAGAGATTGGTCAGAAGAAGGCACTGGATCCCCTAGAGCTGGAGTCACAAGCAGTTAGGAGCCACGGGACATGGGTGTTAGGCACCACATACCAGTTCTTTGCAAAAGCAGCAAGTACGCTTAACCATTGAACCATCTCTCCACCACCTTGGGATCTTTCTTCAAAGGAAAGTTTTAATGAAGCTCAAATATGAATGTAAGTACCCAAGTGGAGCTGCCCCGGTCAGAAGGGAGATATCCCAGAAGCCCAGTTCATTCTTCACCCCCACTTTAGTCATCTTTAGATATCTCTTTAGGCCCTGGTGTTCCCTGTATGAAAACCTTCATAGATTTTATAATATATTCTCATTTGTGTTGTTTTCCACAAGTCAGAGAAACAATTTAAATGGCATTGTTAATATTAGAATTTACCTAATGCATTTTCAATGTTCTCTTTAATTCCTCCCAACTGGTGAGAAGGCAAGATAAAGAGAGATTTATAAAATTGCTGTGTATTATGCTACGTCTTAACCGCATGGTTTATTTGCTTTTTAAATGATCCTACATTTATATTGAATTGTTGTCAGCAGATAACTCATCAGGTGATTCTGATTTGAATGCTGTTTCTCACAGAGAATATGTGAGTAAATCCAGTCTATGGTAAGACCATGCCATTTAATTTACTTTTAGAGAGAGGGATAGGCTTGCAAGAGAAACTTCATTATCCATTAGGAAAGTAAGAGCAGCGTCAGTCTGTAAGTCTCCAGGAAACATGCCCATGTTACACAGGCAAAGAGGAGCTAGAGATGCCTCTCCAGATACAGAGACCTCTGGACCTGTGCTTAGTTCAAGGCCACATTCAGGAGGGAAGCAGCCAAGGGACTGGAAGAGACAGTCATCTGACCTGAGTAGGTGGTGCCATGAAGATCACCATAACACTTGTGAGCTACCTTTTGGTAGGAGAATATAATCATCTGGCACACTGCGCTCCTCAGGGCAGGACTGTGCTCTGCCGGTGAGGATCCTGGGCTGAAGCTAGAAATCTTGAATCCCTGTGGTGCACAGGCTAGCCTTCATAGTCTTAACTCTGTCACCATATCAGGAAACATATTTTGTGCACATGAGCGTGTGTGTGTGTGTGTGTGTGTGTGTGTGTGAAGTTTTGAGAGGCTTTTGTTTTTTTGTTAAAGTAATTTTCATGGTTCAGAGTTTCTCAGCTTTAGGAGTAGGTGAACTTTAATAACAGCTTGGGGAGATAGTTAGCCATTTTAGTTTCCCTCATTATTTAAGATTAAAATAATAACTTTTAACATCATAGAAATTCCATTCTACTGCAAACCCACAAACCAGTATTAAGTTTATTTCTAGAAAAAAAATTATAGCACTGGAAATTGAATTAAGGGTCTCTATATGTTAAGAAAGTACTGTACCACTGTATTTGTATCCCCAAAACTCAGTCTGAAACCAATTGTCATGCTAAAATGTATTCTAAATATAAAATCCAGGTGTCTTAGTTACTGTCTATTGTTGTGAAAAGATGCCATGAACAAGGCAACTCTTATCAAAGAAAGCATTTAATTGGGGCTGGTTTATAGTTTTAGAGGGTTATTCATTATCATCATAGCAGGAGCATGGTGGCACCCAGGCAGACACAGTGCTGGAGAAGGAGCTGAGAGTTCTCTACCCTGATCCTCAAGCAGAGAGAAAGAGAGACTCTGGACTTGGTATAGGCTTTTAAAACCTCTAAGCCCACCCCTTGCCTCTACCACACATTGCCTCCAACAAGTCCACACCTCCTAAACCTTCTAATCCTTTCAAATAGTACCAATGCCTGGTGACTAAGCTTTCAGTATATGAGCCTATGGGGCTGTTCTTATTCAGGCCCCTGCCTATGCACTGTTAGCTGTGCTTGTCTGTTTTTCTACCACATTGACAAGTAGCTGAGAGAAACAACTTACAGGGAGGAATTATTTCTTTTGGCATGTTGCTTTGGAGGGTTCAGTGCATTATTGTGAGGAGGACATGTGGCAGCAGAGCAGTTTATATCATGGCAGTAAGGACACAAAGAAAGAGCACATACCTGATGTAGCTAACTTTCACCTCTAATTCCATTTAGACGTGGGATGGTCCCTCTTACACTTTCAATTAGTTTTCCTGACTTAGTTAATTCTCCCAAGAAACACTTACTGATATATTCAAAGGTGTGTATACTGATCCCTGATGTGTCCATCATTTCATTAAAGATGACAATCAAGTCAACCATCACACACATATGTATGTACACACATATATGACACACACACACAATCAATGCATTGAATTAAAATATACTGATATTAAATTGGTTTTTGGGAGTCTGTGATAGCTAGTTTTATGTCAACTTGACATAAACTAGAGTTATCAGAGAGGAGCGATTATCAGTTGAGAAAAATGTCTCTATAAAATCGTGCTGTAGGCAAGCCTGTAGGGCATTTTCTTAATTAGTTATTGATGAAGGGGGAAGCCTACTCTGAGTGGTACCACTTCTGGGCCAGTAGTTCTGTGTTCTATAAAAAAAAAGTAGGCTGAGCAAGCCATGGGAACAGGCCAGTAAGTAACATTCCTCCATGGCTTCTGCATCAGTTCTTGACTCTAGGTCCCTTCCCTGTTTGAGTTCCTGTCCTGACTTCCTTCAAAGATGAGCAGTGACGTGGAAGTATAAACCAAATAAACCACTTTCTCCCAAGCTGCTTTTGGTCATGGTGTTTCACCACAGTAGTAGTGACCCTAACTAGAGAAGAGTTCTAGCAGAAAGAATCCCAGTCACAAAGATTTCACCTTGATCAAGTGTAGATAGATTTATGTTTGGGCCACCAGCTCACAAAAAACAACATAGAGTTTTATCACTAATTATGAAGCTCAGCTTGTCGCTTAGACTTGTCCTACTGGCTCTTACAACTTAAATAAACCCGTTTACATTAATCACGTTTTGTCTCATGACTTTTTACCTCTCTTCCATCTTGAACCTCCTGTTTCCTGTCCATGTCCTCTCCCATCTCTTCCGTGTCTAGATTCATCTCCTCTTCTTTCTTTTCCCAGAAGTTCAATCTCACCTCATCCTGCCTAGCTATTGGTCATTCAGCTCTTTATTAAACCAATCAGAATGTGCCTTGGCAAAGACACATCTTCACAGTGTACAAAAAGATTATTCCACAACAGTTGAGAGGAAAGGATATTTTTTTTATCCAAGTACCATTTAAGAATGCCTTCATGGCCATACAACATAGGGCAACAGTTACAGTAAGCACCAAAGATTCAGAAAATCAGATAAATAGTTACTTTTTTCTCCTCTATGTCTAGCTCCTTCCTATGTTCCTAATTAGAGGAGAGGTGAGCTTTGTCCATCTCAGAGTATCTACCTTACATCTCAAGCATGATCTTTTTGGGAATGGATTTCAAGGGGACCTAGAAACTCATTGTCTTAGTTAGGGTTTCTATTGCTGTGAAGATACCCTATGGCCACGGCAACTCTCATTAAGGAAAATATTTAATTGGGGTTGGTTCACAGGTTTAGTTCATTATCATCATGGTGATATGCAGGCAGACACGGTGGTGTGCAGGCAGATATGGCGGTGTGCAGGCAGACATGGTGGTGTGCAGGCAGACACGGTGGTGTGCAGGCAGACATGGTGGTGTGCAGGCAGACATGGTGGTGTGCAGGCAGACATGGTGGTGTGCAGGCAGACATGGTGGTGTGCAGGCAGATATGGTGGTGTGCAGGCAGATATGGTGGTGTGCAGGTAGACATGGTGCTGGAAACAGAGCTGAGAGTTCTATATCTTGATCTGTAGGCAGCAGAAGCAACTGTGTCACACTTGATGTAACCTGAGCATACAACACCTCAAAGACCTTCTCTACAGTGACACTTTCTTCAGCAAGGCCTTACCTACTGCAACAACCTCCTAGTAGTGCCACTCCTTGTGAGCCAAGCATGTGAACACATGAGTCTATGGGGCCATACTATTCAGATTATAACACCCTTCTAACCACTCTCTTCATCCCAGCGCAGTCTGACCTATCTTCTCCCTGAGAGGGAGTTCAGCCTTAAAGTTCTGTTCACTACTCTTGCTCTATTTCATCCTGGACTATGGTCATCTGTTTAATACAGTGCTAAAATTAATTACTTGTTTTAAGGCAAACTTTTTAAACATAATTTTTATTGATTTGTTGGGAATTTCACATCATACACCCTAATCCCACTCACTTCCCAGTCCCTCTGCATCTGCCCTCTATCCTTGTAGTGTTTCCTCCAAAGAAAAACTTAAAAAGAAATAATAAAAAATGCAATAAGAATATTAATTAAAACTCAAACAAAAATAAAAAAATAAGAAAAACTAACACTTTGTTCTTCCAACTTTTCTGTCTCTCCATTGCCTTTTGTTCACCGTGGTGGCACTGGGAGCTGCTGGGTCCACCCTGTTGTCTGAACAGCTGTGCTTTTAAATATTCATTGTGTAGTGTGTTTTTAGTCAGATTCAAGGCCTCTGGCTTCTGGTACCCCATCAGTGCTGGTCCCTCACTAAAACTCCTCTCAGAAGTCAGTCTATTGTCCCATGTTGTGGAGATCCTGTGGCTATGGTCCTGAAGGACTGGTGCCTGGATGGCTGCCGAGTTGGTCAATCTGGGCTGCTAGGACCACTCCACCTCTGGTGAGGCAGAGACAGTGCTCCTACACCCGTGGTAAGGGGTGGGGCCGGCTTTCCCAAGTGTGTGTGTGGGCAGTTCTCTTACGAGGTCCTATACTAGGGTCTTCAGATCCATTGTCCCAGGGTTATTGAGAGGTTGGACCAGGCCAAAAAGGCCCTTGTATTTCAACACACGTTTCAACACATGGTTTGCATGGGCTTCTGTGGTAACATGGGCAATGGACAACAAAACATACCCAGCTGCAACAGAACAACAGACTCAGACATGATCCTCATCAGCAGCTTAAACCTGGATGTCACCATGTCCCTGGGAGGCAGCAGAGACCTCTCAGATGAGAATGGGTCTAGCAGTTTCATGGTTTCCAGACTCCGATATGGTCCCAGGTGGTAGCACAGTCACCGGGCAGTTGCATGGCCTTCAATGGTAGCAGGAGCCATAGACCTCAATGCAGATCCTGGCTAATCTAGGGCAAAAGACCCTAATCTAGGGCATCAGCCCAGGTCCAGACATTACCTTGGCCCTGGGTGGCAAGCAGGCCTCTCACATCTGCCTGTTCCTCCCATATCCCACCATATATTGACTCAGCATAATGGTGCATGACCCACTGGTGCCACAAGGAGGTGGGCGCATGGATTCTCCTACCTGCACAGAGCAAGGTGGGCATGTGAGTGTCCTTCCTTAAGGCAAAATTTGAGGTTTTGCCTTGAAATTGCTTTTATCTACATTACATCAATCTTGTGCCATTTTAATGAAAACCTACTTGGTAGAAATGAAAGAGAGAGCCACCAAATGACTGGATTAGAGAGATTCAAGGGGCTGCAGAGATTGCCTAGTGGCTAAAAATATGCACTGCTCTCCAGGGAACCTGAGTTTGGTGCCCAGTACCTACACCTGGTTGCTTATATCTGCATGTAACTCTAGATCCAATACTTTCTTCTGGCTTCTGTGGGTACCTGCACACATATAGTATATGCATAAATAAAAATATTTTAAAATATTACAAGTAAAATAAACTCAGGATTCAGAGTTCAGGAGCCTACATGGGCAGAGCTGCCTGTATCATGATAGTTGAGACTTGTATTTGGCATGTGGTGTGTAGGTAAATGTTTCTGTCTCACTCACCAGTTCCCAAATAATCACTCAGAGGCTTGAACTGCTTGTCAATGCGTGGCTGATAGCTCATGTTTGTTACCAGCTAACTCTTACACTTAAATTAAACCACATTCCTTTTAAAAATTTATTTATGTATATGAGTGCTCTGTCTGAATGTTCCTCTACTTGTCAGAGGAGGGCATTGAATCCTACTGTAGATGGTTGTGAGCCATCATGTGATTGCTGGGAATTGAACTCAGGACCTCTGGAAGAGCAGCCAGGGCTCTCAACTACTGAGGCATCTCTCTAACCCTCAGCTCAAATTTCTTATCTATGCTTTGTCACGTGACCCATGGCTTGTTACTTCATTTCGGACACATCCTGATTCCATGACGGCTGGCTGATGTCTTTCCTGATGCCCTTTCTCCTCCCAGAGTCTTCTGTATCTGACTGTCCACCTATACTTTCTGCCTGGCTACCAGCCTGTCAGCTTTGTATTAACCAATGAGAGTAACACATATTCACAGTGACAGAAGGATTACTCCACAGCAGTGGAGCTTCACTAAAAGTGCCTGATGCATTACTGGTTCCCCGATTTCTCATCGACAGTTCTTCACTTCCCTCATCTTTATTTGGGAACTGGACCTGGCAATGGCCATGGCAATGGTGGGGCAGGCCCTAAATGCAAGCACTGTGTACTTACTGTAATGGGGGGTGGAGTAGGGCAGAGATCAAGGACAGCTGGGCAGACCTTTCACAGGTGTGATCTGTGCAGAGGGAATCTGGGCTTCTCTCTCTTGCTTATTCTTTTTTATTAGCAGAGGTCGAGAGCTCACTGCATATAAACATTTCATATAGCCACTCTCTTTTTTATTAATTTGCCCCTTTAGTGGAATCACTCTCATTAGCCCACAAACATGTTCACTTATTGTCTTCAAAGTAACTGAGAAGGCAATCCATTTGTTTTACAATTGCTTTTCCCCCAAACTTCTTGTGTGTGTGTGTGTGTGTGTGCGCGCACACGCGCGCTACATGTGGGTGAGTACCTGTGGTTGCTAGAAGAGGTTTCCAAGTGCACTGGAACTGGAGTTCCAGGAGCTTGTGAGTTGCAGGCCCTGCGAACTGAACTTAGGTCCTGTGGAAGTGCAGCAAGTACTCCTAAGTGCCCGACCGTCTCTGCAGTCCTTTATTAATAGGCGTCCTTTATTAACTCAGATTCTAGCTCAGGCTGACCTGCTTAGGCTCCCTCCTATCTCACCAGATGCTTCACATTTCAGACTGATGGTGTTCTCATGGTGTTCATGAGATACAATCCAGCTAAGAAACCCCCAAATAATCTACCATAGGTAAAATAGTAGAGAACAAGATTATTTTTATGCTGTTTATTATCTTCAGTTAATGTAAGTTTCCATCCATTATAATTGCCTTTGGCACTGTCTTAGAATACTGTGGATTCTTAAGGCACATGGCTGGGTAAATGTCTGTTTAGTCTTCCCAAGTATTATGTATAGTCCTTGAGACAAAAGGTAAGAATAATTTCTCCACCCGGAGATTCTGGGAGTCTTTCCTCATTTGGCCATTTCCTACTTCATTTATTTGCTGCTCTGGAGGTGACACTGTTCTCCCACTTTCCTTCAACTGGCTGCTAGTAGATTACAAAATAAAGTTTGCTGCTCATTTTAAGTGACCCCAGTGATGCATATTTGATGTTAATTTGTTCTGACTCAGGGTTGTAGCAGTGGGAGCTTGCCTCCTGCAAACCGCCTGCTGAATGTGAATGAGGTGTCGCGCTTTGATTAACTTCTAGCAGGTTATGTTTAACCACGAGAGGCCAGTGCCGTACCAGCTAGCCCCTTGTGCGATTTTAAGCATAGATGAATAGAGCAGAGTTCAGTGGCATGAGTGACTTGAATCCTGGGATTGGTCTCTGCACATGACTTCTGAAAGAAAGTCAGAACCATGCACTCCTTAGAGAAGCCTAACAGAACAGGTTCTCAAATCCGCAGCCCACCAGCTTTGTATTAGTGGGTCTGAGCTGGTCTTATTAATTTGCAAGCTTTTCACAGAAAATGAAATGGATTCCATTTCTGGAACTGGCAATTATGAATTCCGTCAGTGCTTTCAGTCACCCAGAGACTTATTTACACATGCCACTCAATAGGGCAATTTGCCGTTCTGGATAGATTGCATGGCTTAATGCAGACTGCTTGTGCCCAAGCTTTCCCCACCTCTTGAAATGGAGCAACTACAGGCTTATGTATCTGCTCTATGTAAATGAGTCCCAGATGAGAAGAGGAGAGATGTATGCTTTTGGGGGAGACAGATGTGGTTCTGTTTGATGTAACTTTATGAACTCCCATTGTGCTGAGGCTATGGACTGCAGCTTTGGGAGAAGTGGGTAAGCTAAACAGTTCCTGATACCAGAAAACTTGATGGAGCCCCCACCATCCTGACAGTAGGCTCTCTGGGGAGTTGTGCGATACAATTTCATAAGAGAGCCTTGGTGAAGGGATAATAAGCTGTGGAAAGGTCTGGTAGGTACACGGTTCTCTCTAGATTTAGTTTCATAGTTTACCAATCCCTCTATGAAACATGGGTCTACTGTTACAGCTGTAGAGCCTTAAGCTAACCCAAAGAGCACCCACCCAAGAGAGTGCATTTCCATTCCTTCTGTTCTGCTGACCAACCATATAGCCTTCCTATATACAAATGATAAGCAGGCTGAGAAAGAAATCAGAGAAACAACATACTTTATAATAGCCACAAATAATATAAAATATCTTGGGGTAATTCTAAGCAAACAAGTGAAAGACTCATATGACAAGAACTCTAAGTCTTTGAAGAAAGATATTGAAGAGGATATCAGGAAATGGGAAGATCTCCCATGCTCTTGGTTATTGGGCCAAAATTATCTCAGGGCCTGTACCTCAAGGCCTGTAGGACAGAGAAAAGCCTGGCTCAAGTTTGAAGGATAGTCTCAAAGCTACTGAGTGAGGATGAGACAGCAAAATCTAGGTAGATGCCCCTCCAGCCAGAGGGAGGGTTTGGCTGTCTCTCATTGGCTGGAGGTACCCCCATATCACCCGATGTCACTTAACCTATATAAGCTGACACTCACAGTAATAAACCGAGTTCCTTCTTTGACTTGACTCCTTATTGTGTCTGATTGTCTCATGTTGTGGGGCTGTGGAATGGGCAGATAGCACACTTTCCCTGGGAAATAAGACTAAGGAGCCCTGGCACTTGGATAGGTAAGATCAACATAATAATAATGGTAGTCTTACCAAAAGCAATCATCAGATTCAATGCAACGTCCATCAAAATCCCAACACAGTTCTTCACAGACCTCAAAAACCAATAGTCAGCTTCATATGAAAAAACAAAAAACACAGGATAGCTAAAACAATCCTGTATAATAAACAAACTTCTGGAGGTATCACCATCCCTGACTTCAAACTCTACTATAGAGCTATAGTAATAAAAACAGCTTGGTATTGGCATAAAAATAGAATGGATCAATGAAATTAAATCCAAGACCCTGACATAACTCAACATACCTATAAAGAATATTGTCTTTATAGGTATCATTTCCTGGCATTGAGATCCCATTTTATAAGCAAAATGACAAACTCTCTAAATTATTAGAAAATAGCTACAATCATTTTTTCTAGACATTTGTTGGCCATTTTCCTATCTATGAAGAGGAAATATTAAGAAGTAGACTTCAGAAATATTTTTGTTGTTTATCTCAAGGTAAATTACTAAACAGGCCAGGCTTATACTTTAAGGATACTTTTAAACCATTATTATCAGGAAGAAAAGACACCAGAGCATAGAAGTTATCTGTTTAATAATGGAGAGAGAATTGTATTTGAAGTCAGAACCTAAAATTTGGACTTAGGAACTTGAATAACCCATTTTGTTTTAGTTTCAATTTCCACTTTGCAGAATTGGTGTGAAATTCTATTTAGGATGTAGACAAATATATTCTGTCAACTGGAAGGTTCTATGGAAGCATAGAGTCATCTATGGACCATCTATTATTTTAATTAAGTCTTTTAAAACCATGACCACTTGATAGGATAGAACTGGTCCTGAAAATTGTACTCTGACTTACACTGACTTCACACACACACACACACACACACACACACACACACACACACACACACACTATGGTACGTGTGCACTCTCCAACACAAAGCAAATAGTCTAAAAATATATACAATTTGCAAATTTTTGACACCTGTATCAGTGCATCATTAATCTATCATTTCATACTCACCAGTCTCCCAAATGTCCTATAACCCTTGCTGACCTCTCCCTCATAATCTTATATGTTGTAATATTACAATCTCTACATTTTGTTTTTCTAAATATATGACTTTGTTTTATTCAATTTGTTACATATCAAATAATGATACTTTAATTCACAATGTCATAATAATTCATCTCTTTTACAGAAATTCCAGGTGATGAGCTTTAGCTTTCTTTGCTGTGGTGACAGATACCTGAATCATTTTTATGCAAGAAGCTTTTCTCAAAGGACATTTAATAGACAATGCCATGATCTTCTTGATGGAGAATTCCATGGAAAATTATCTAACCCATTTCAAGGAAACCAAGTTCTGGATGTCCTAGCTAACTTATCTTCTGTTAAACTGGTGGTTCATAGTGAAGGATTTCTCTCCAGCTAACCTCTTGTTTTCACTTTCATTAAAACTGTTTACTTCTGTGAAAGCACCCTGCAGCTGCCTCACCTGATGACAGGACGTGGGTCTGCTTTAAAACACCCAGTGTTCTGGATTGGGGCCATATTCATGTTACAGAATACCTGGGTGTGTGGTCCCCGGCAGAATAAAGACTTTCTATTGGCTGTGAACTGTGCCTGAGTGGTTGTCTTTTGGGCTAAACTTTCTTTTGTTTATATTGTGTGACTGTAGTATGTGCACAAGTGTGCATATAGGTGTGTGTGTGCACATCTGTGTGGTGGCCTGACTTTACTGTTCTCTGAGCAGAGAGCTGTCACTAGGATTCAAAAACTCACTTAGCTTTAAATGGCAAGTGTTTGCTGACCTCCCAGCAGGTACTGGGCCTGGAAAGAGCAATAAGGACATTCAGACATGGCTACAGTTCTTATCAAATTGCCTTTCTTGGGGTGTACACACATATAACTCAGATCTCAGCATTTTAAGTGAAAGACAGTCTGCTATGAACACATACGGAGGTTGCCTAACCCCCCTTTGGGACCAGAGGAGGCGCCTGTGAGGAAGTGACATGTGAACTGACACACAGAGAGTGGGCAGTAAGAGCTGACATACCCTCAGATTTGTTAGGTGTTGAGTATCTTCTAGGTGATTTACCACAGGTGCCAGGCAATCTTCACCTAATACTTGAATGGAGCATGTGCATGTATATGTACGTCTGTGTGTGTGTGTGAGAGAGAGAGAATGTATGTGCACGTGCGTGTGTTTGCGTGTGTGTAAAAGTCACCTAGTACCTGGAGAGAGTATGTGCATGTATATGTACGTCTGTGTGTGTGTGTGTGTGTGTGTGTAAAAGTCACCTAGTACCTGGAGGGAGTATGTGCATGTATATGTACATAAGTGTATTGTGTGTGTGTGAGAGAGAGAGAGAATGTATTGCGCGTGCGTGTGTTTGCGTGTGTGTAAAAGTCACCTAGTACCTGGAGAGAGCATGTGCATGTACATAATTTGTGCTTGTGTGCATGTGTGTGTGCGCGTGCGTGTGTGCAAATGCATGTGAGTGAAAGTCAGTAGAGGGATGCCAGCTCCAGCCTCAGCTGTGAGCCCTTGGCTCTGACGGCACAACTAACTGCTGCTGCTGCTGCTCTGGCTGTGTGACTCCGCCTGCAGGGGGAGTTCCACAGTACCTGTGCTGTGTGCCTTCAAATGCTTAGAATGGGAAACAAACAGCAGAAGCAAATGGGATCCACCTTTTCATCTCTGCTTATTTACGGCTGAAAACTGCTGGAGACTTTACAGCTTGAATGCGAATGTATAGTTAGGAACTATACAACAGCGGTCTTTAGGAAGTGTTAGAAACTAGTCATTATGGTGAGTCCTCAGGAAGCTGGGGATCCATCTACCTTAAGACCCAGCTGTACCACTCTTTAGCATATACCCAAAGGATGCTTCATCCTTCCGCAGAGACACTTGCTCAACCATGTTCATTGCAGCTCTATTCACAATAGCCAGAAACTGGAAACAACCAAGATGTCCTTCAATAGAAGAATACATAAAGAAAATGTGGCACATTTACAGAATGGAGGATTACTCAGCTGCTGAAAAAAATGACAGCATGAAATTTGCGGGCGAATGGATGGAACTAGAAAAAAATCTTTATGAGTGAGGTAAGCCAGACCCAAAAAGACAAACATGGTATGTACTCACTTTTAAGTGGCTATTAGCTGTTAAGTAAATGATGACCAAGCTATAATCCATAGACCCAGAGAGGTTTGGGTAAAGAGAAGGGATCTGGGGAGGGGGGATGCATGGATCTCCCTGGGAGGGGGAAATAGATTTTATTGGTGGACTGAGGGCAGATGGGATGGATCAGGTGAGAGGGGAGATGGGGTGGAGGGGAGGAGTGCAGAGAGTGCAAGGAGACACAGCTAGAATTTGGGGTACAATTCAAGAGTGGTGGTGTGGAAGCCTAGTACAGCAAAAACTTCCTGGAATCTATGAAGGTGATCCTAGTGAGGACTCCTATTAATAGCTGCTGTGGGATAATGCTCTTGTATACTGTAAAGATTTGTCACTCATATTGGTTTAATAAAACACTGATTGGCCAGTAGGCAGGCAGGAAGTATAGATGGAGCAACCAGACTAGGGGAATTCTGGGAAGAGGAAAGGCAGAGACAGTTGCAATCCAGACACAGAGGAAGCAAGATGAGAATGCCTTACTAAACATGGCTAAACAAATAAGAATTATGGGTTAATTTAAATTGTAAGAGCTAGGCAGTAATAAGCCCAAGAAATAGGCCAAACAGTTTATAATTAATAAACTGTGTGTTTCTTTGAGGCTGAACAGCAGTGAGACTGAGTGGGACAGAAACTTCCGTCTACAAATAGGGGATATGGTGTCTCAACTGGACATCTCTTATAGTCAGGCGAGACTTCTAGTGAAGGGATTTGGTTGCATTCAATTGAGTTGCTGGCCAAGAAGAACCCAAACAAACTTTGGAAATCCCCACATAACCCAGGCTCTAGTTAAGACAAAAGGCTGCCTCTGCAAACTGACAGTGGAACCCCGTTGCCAAGGACAACACCCACACAGCTAATCCAACATGGAGAAGTTGAGATTCTCTCTCTATATATGGAGCCTCTACATTCTAGTCTCTTTGGTGTGGGAAGGTCCTCAGTAGGCTACCAAAAGAGAAAGATAGACACCAAGCCAGTAACAAAGCTTTGACCTACAATTTGTCCTAGCTGCAAAACATGCTAGGCACAAAACATGCAGGAGTAGCCAGTGTCTGATTTGGTCTTATGCTTACTCCATGAGAAGGAACTCACATGGGGCACTGCTTAGTAACCAAGAACCAAAGAGTAGGCAGCCCAGAGATCTAGGGTAGAACTAAACTGCTATTCCTAATAAATGAATAAATAATAAAATTATTCCTAATGATATTCTGCTATACTCACAGATTAATGAGTTATCCAGTCATCATCAGAGAGGTTTCCTTCTGCAACAGATGGGGCAGGTGCAGAAACCAACAGCCAGATAATATGTGAAGAGAGAGAGTGTAAATTGGAGGTCTCCATTAAACCCCTTCTCCCAAAGCTCAGGGAACCCTGTGGAAGAGGAGACAGAAAGAATGTAAGAGCCAGAGGGGATGGAGGACACAGGAGAACACGGCCCTCTGAGTCAGCTCAGCAAGGTGCATATGACCTCACAGGGACTGGAGCAGCAAGCACAGAACTCACACGGGTCTGCCCCAGGTTCTCTGCATATGTATTATGGTTATTAGCTTGGTGTTTTTATGGGACTTCTGACTTGTGCTTGCTCTTGAGACTCTTTTTCTCCTATAAGATTGTCGTGTCCAACTTAGATATGATAGTTTTGTTTAATCTTTTTATATTTTATTTTGTCACATTTGATTGCCATCTCTTGGAAGCCTGTCCTTTTCTAATGAGAGACAGAAAGGGTGTGGACATGGCGGAGAGGAACTGGGAGGAGTAGAGGGAGGGGAAACTATAATCTAGATACACTGTATGAGAAAATTTATTTTTAGTAAAAGGAAAAAAAGGACCATGGCCATATTAGCATGAGTAACAGACAAAATGTGAAGGAAAAGCCATTACAGAGAAGACACTCGGGAGCTAGATCATCATGAGAACACCACCAACTGCTCCTGTCTTAGGATACCACCTGCCCAAGTTAAACATTGGTTACTGAAGACAAACTCAGGCTGGAGTATTTACCTAGATCTTTAATTTGACTTGTGTACATAGGACTGGCACCTTTCAATACATAACCTAAAGTCTGTTGTAGAGGTGGGGCTCACATCTCCCCACTAATCACTGCAGTTGTGTGAGCAGAAAGAGGTGGAAATGACCACCGTGGCTGTAAATACTCCATCTAGTGTTCCCAAAGAGAGTCCTGGAAGGTTCCATCCCATGCAGTCAGCTGTTTTTTGAAACGGCACCTGGGCACATAATCCCTGTTGGGGTTTAGGTCTGAAACACTGCCCCAAACTGGTGCTGCTGGGAGATGACTGAAGCTTCAAGAGGTCCAGCCTAGTCCATCACGAGGGTCCTCCACTGGGGACTGTTGCAGGGATGCACAGCTGACTAAGCGTTTTTTTAACGGTTTAGATTATAAAACCACAGGGAAGCGATATTGCTGTAGAAGATCCCAAGATCCCCTTTGTCTGTGCGTCTCGCCTGCTCCACCCGCGACGTAATTATTTAGATTGTGTAGGAACAGCTTCCCAGATCTATTCATCACTGTTTAGCTTTCATTGTTTGCTTAGAATCTACCAAGGTCAGACGCTAAGTGCTGTTACACAGAGTCAACACCAGGGGGCGATCAAAGCACATCACACTAATGATAGCGTGCCAGTCAAAGCTCAACCATGACCCCCCTGCGGTGCATCCAGAACAGTCCGCACTGGACTGGGTTGGCAGAAACACCAGTCGTGTAACTCACAACACAGAAAATGGATTTTTAATGGTATTGCGTGCCGCACGTGTTCAGTAGGATTATTATAATCTCAACAGTGTTGTCTCTCAATGCCAAAGGCCGAACAATGGCATCCCATAACTGTAAGTGATAGCACAGGAAACAGAAGGCAGAGACCACCCTGCCTAGTGTCCCATCGTGCTGGTAAATTATTGGTGCCTAGCTTCAGTTCCTGGCTACGTGCAGTCTCATGCACGAACTGCACTCCTCTAATGTGCAAAGCCCCGTGACTCAAGTGCTCAGAATTCCTTGACCACGAACAGTGCTGGTGACCACCGTGACTAATTCTAGGAAATAACTCCTGTAACGAAGCACTTCTTGAAAGGAATATGAGAGGAAAAAAAACCCAGTCAGTCCTTTAGGAATTTCTCCGAGATCATGCCAAACATTGTGTTTGCCTGTTAATGGTCAAGACGCAAGCAGCTGCTCCTTTGGGGCTGTCTGTTTCCGTTAGGAAACACCAGCTTCCCTCTTCAGTTTCCCTAAGTCTGAAACAATAGTGTGGTTGATTTTCTGTTTCTCATTGTTGATAGCCTTTCTGCAACACCACATCTTCTGGTATCATATAGGCAAGGACATAGGACTAAATATTACTAGAGCAGGTTTCTGAAAGTGCATTCCATACACACACATACACACATGCGCACAAATATGTATATGTGAATGTATATGTATATTACCTGAGAATTTCATACATGACTATGTTTTGATTGATCACCTCCCAATCTCCCCCTTCAGCTCCACACACACACCCATCCATTATTCCTTTCCCTCTTCATGTACTCTTCAAACAAATAAACAAATACTGATTCTACTTTTAATTTTAATTTAATTACCTAAGTTAAGGGAAACCCTGAACCAAATGTTTCTGTTTCTAGACTGGCTCTTCATGTTGGAGACAAGTCTGAAAGAAACGTCATTTTCCCTTAATATATACATTTATTATGACATTAATTATGTCATATACTGAATGGTACAAATGAACCATTTCATCAGCTGAGCACAGACAATGTAACCATCACCCATATGAACAAGCAACCTATTTCCCACAAGCTCAAACTGTAGTACAAATCCAGCCCATGCTCAGTACTCACTCACAGCAGATGCTGCAGTCTGTGTCTGTTTCACAGAGTGATTGGAATGATCTTCAATTGTACTGTTGTCTCTCCAGCAAAGGGCTCTGATTTGGGGGCTGTGAATAACAAGACCACAACTCTTGGGAGAATCTATTGGAAAATGAGGGTTCACAGCCCTTGCCTCAGAGTGGCGTGCTGTGGTGCTGACTCAGCTCTTTTCACAGTCCTTCTGGGTAATTTGGGTATACCCAAAGTTTCGAAAGTCCTTCCCTGCCTTTTAAAGCTCTACCCCCTTTCCTAAAGCTTTGTATCTTTTTTAGCTTTGAAATTGTATTCAAACAGTGTCCTTGCTTGTGTGGCATGCCTTTAATTCCAGTACTCAGAAGGTAGAAGCAGGAAGATCTCTGGGAATTTGCAGCCAGCCTGGTCTACAGAGTGAGTTCCAAGACAACCAGGGCTACATAGTGAGACCCTGTCCAGAATACACCAAAAGCAACTAACCAACCAACCAACCAACTAACCAAAAAAAGAACCACACATGCAAACAAACAACTAACCAACCAACCAATCAGCCAACTAACTTATTAGCCAATCCACCAAACAAACAACCAAACCAAACCAGTGTTCTCTGCACATTGAGCTGTGAAGTTTAAACTACTGCAATGACAAGATCACACTACCTATCCCCTTTATCCTCAGCTTTAAAGCTTGTTTATCAGTTCTCTACTGAGGTATGATTTACATAAAATAAAACTATTCAGTGGGTCCTGATACCTATTTTCAGTATACAGTCTCAAAATTGTTGGTCCATTATAGCAGAATTTTTCAGGACAAAGCTGCCCCATCCCTCACTACATTTCTTACCTCTGAACACAGAGAAAAGGCTTTAAAAATGTTTTTTGGGAAATGAATGAATCAATCTATGTAAATAAAAATAAGTTTATCAAGAAGGACTAGCAGGGTCTACGATGTGCACATGTGTGCGCCTGGAAACCTTGCCTAAATCAGGAGAACAGACTTGTGGAATAATATCACATGAGCAGTGGTAGCCGCTGTGATTCTCTTCCTGCCCTATCCATATTTCTCAACTTTCCTGGACGTTCCCTCAGGTCAGTTCCTACTCAAGTTGAATATTTTCATATCTCTCTCCATCAGAGCATTTTCTGGACCAGTCCCTAACCAAGGAGGGGAGGTTAGTGGAAGAGACCTGTCTTCGCCTTAATCTCTGGGTGAGGTGGTTCTGGGCATGGCTCATCTACCTTCTCATCCTTCTCCTTTACAGAGAACTGAGTCCAGATGGATTTCGGGTGGATCCCTCAAGGGTTGCTGGGCCCTAACATCTTTCTCAGGGGAGGGGATGAGAAGGCACAGTGTCAACATCTTAGATATCAGGAGTCAGGTAGAGGGCATACAGAGTCTGCATACGGCAGACTCACTTATTAAACAAAAGGGGAAAAACATATGTACACTCCCAGGACCCAGGCATTCCAACCCAATGACACCATTGCCCTCATTGGCTAGGCACAGTCAGGACCTCTGACAGTATCTGTTGCTAAGCCCTAACACACCTTAAAATAATATTCTATAACAGCCTGGCTTCTCCCTAACCTGTTGGGGAGGTGGTTCTGGGGGTGGTTCATCTACCTTCTTCTTTGCAGAGAAGTGAGTGCCAGATGCATTCTGAATGGATCCCCTTTTGGGTTTCCTTCCTTCTTAGTCTTTCCTCCCTGCTTCTTTTCTACTCTTCTGGGATCTTCTCCTCAAATGCCTAAGTCTTAGATTCAG
Organism: Ondatra zibethicus; assembly: GCA_004026605.1. Classification (NCBI taxonomy): domain Eukaryota; kingdom Metazoa; phylum Chordata; class Mammalia; order Rodentia; family Cricetidae; genus Ondatra; species Ondatra zibethicus. The sequence continues at coordinate 23,504 of PVIU01010168.1, forward strand.
TGTCTGCTTTTCAGAAAATCCAAAATAACCTAGTAAGATTGACCTAGAAATAGGCAATGAAGTTAACAAATTTGCCTCTCTCTTGTGTGGAGATCCTGAAAAATTTCTCCACTTCTGAAAATGTGTTATCAGAGAACAGGGTAACACTACATTTTAGGGTTGCATAAAAACCTTTACTCAGCTTTTTCTAGGTATTATGCTCATGTTAGGCCTTGCTTTGCAGCAAGATTTCCAGAAATGGGTAACTCATGTGGTGACTAAGAATCAGTGACAATTTTAAGACGTTATAGTGCCAAGTAGATAAGAAACACATAGGAGTCGGCCTCTCCACCTTCTCCTCTGATGGCACTCTGTCTGGTCTGAATCTCTGCTCCTTTTCCGGAAGATCTAGGACTCTAGAGAGAAAATAAGGATAAGGGAGAGAGAGAGAGAGAGAGAGAGAGAGAGAGAGAGAGAGAGAGAGAGAGAGAGATTCTTGTTGTCCTAGGTCTGCTCAAGGAGGTTGCAGTTGCCGTCCAGAAGCAAAGATCTGGATGAATAACAAACATTGAAATCAATGAAATGTGAAAAGAGGACAGAATCTAAAACCCAGGAAGGACAGAGACTGCAGCAGAGGTGATATGGAATTATATGTGTGACAGCAATGCCAGCCAAGGAGCAAGTCACCAGCTATGCAGAAAGAGCCAGATAGGCAAAGAAAATGGCAGCCCTGTTTGCCCTGCGCTCCATTGCTCAATGGAGGACAATGAATCAAGAATGGAGTGAGCAGGGGAGAGGGGACTGGACTGTAATCTCATCCTTAAAGCATCAGGGACATGATCCCTTTTGTATTGCACAGGCTTTGAGCTACCTGTTGAGAGATGAGTCCTGAGCTGAGGAGTTAATCAATCTGGTATACATTTAAGAGGCTTGCCCTGAATGCTGGAGAAATAGACTGAAATAGACTGAAGAGGCAAGAGTCAGAATTTGTGATCTAGATAGGCTAGAGGCAGAGAAGTGATCATAGCTCAGTCCATGGCAGCTGAAGTTGGGACGAGGCATTGGATTTAACCATAACAACTTGTTTATGCAAGACTGAAAAGGGATTTGAACAGAGGTATCCTGTGTGGGTTGTTAAAGGAAAATCTCAGTGCCTCCATAGGAATTATTGGTCAGGGGACTCCAAAGCCACCAAAACAAAATAGGCTATTGCCATTGCTCTTGGATGGCCACAACTAGATGGCAAGACACTATCACTGAAGATACCACACATTTTGATTGCAGGACACAGAGAAGTCAATTGTTAACTCTCCGGAAGTGTTCTCCTTGCTGGCCAGCTTTCACAGTGCTTGAAGGTGCTATGCCCACTGCTGGTACAGAATGATCTTATCCAGCACTGAGTCCTGTATCCTACAATACCCACATGGCAGGCAAAATGTGCCCATTGGTACAATAGTGGCAAGAGTGTTTAGAGGAGTAATCAGTCCCTCTCTTAATTGGGCATGAGGCCTGGTTTAAAGGAAGGAATTTGTGCCTGGTAAACATGGTTAAAACTGATGGATGGTTAGGGTAAATGGTCAGGATATCAAACTCCTTTCTAAACATTTTTGCTTACTTACAAATCTGTAATGTTTTCAACCTTGGTCAGAAAAGCTTCCTACTGCAGACAGTAGTAGTTAGTGAGAGAAACAGAACAAGTTAATACAAGTGCCACGGTGTAGATGGGACAACTATGTCAACATTCCTCTCAAGGTTCAGGGAACATTTCAGAAGATGGGGTAGAAAGAAGAGAAGAGTTGAAGGTTGGGGGGCAGTATCATAAAAGGCTGGCATCTGGCTATGACTTGCCTGTTACAGTAGCTGTGGTCATCTGCAAGAGATCTCCAGAAGACCCAGACAGTTAAAAATTCTAGCATGTATGGGAGAGTGTCTCCCAATGCAACCCACCCCCTTCCCTATTTGAGTATCCAATGGCAGTTGATGGCTGTTGAGGAAGAGAGATATTCTTCTTCTAGAAGGGTGGCTATTGGTAAGTTGCCAGTGCCCCAGTGAATGGTCCCATACCCCTGAACACATGGGCAGCACTAATCAAACTTTAGAGGTTATAAAAACAATACCAATAAAATACTTGGAAGAGACATAAGGGATGTGTTGAGGGACTGGGGAGCTGGAAGGAGGGAGTAGGGGATGGATATTACCAAGATATATTACATACATGCATGAAATTTTCAATAAATAATAGTTTTATGAAAACTTGCTGGTGAACTGGCTACAAGAAAATAAAAACACAAAGCATTATTTAATGTTTCAAATAGTTAACTAAAAGACAGAGTATCATTTATTGAATTGGAGTGATTAGAGCAAAAAGATGCTCTGCCATAAAGCCAGTGTTGAGAGCAATGTGTATTATCCGTCTTTGTAAAAAAGCAGCAGGGTGTTCTAGTTTAAAGCACATGTTCTGAAGTGCTGAAGCCCCATCTAAGTCCCCTTGGTCACATCCCTGTTTGGCTATCCTACTTCTCCTCAGCTTCCTCATTTGCAAAGTAGAAGTAAGAGCAACAGCTTGCTACCAGCATGAAATTAATTGAACTGTGTAAAGTGCTTGGTCATTCCCAGCATTTGATATCTGGTGATGGTCAAGTGAAATATTGACTGATGGATTTCATGAGTCAAAAAGTGAGGAGTTGGGTTTGGGTTGCGAGTAGAAATTTGGAGTCATTAAAGTGAAGATGAAATTCCAAGCTGTGAAACTATATGAAATCACAGAGAAAGGCAAGGCAGACAGAAAAGGTAAGATCTCCAGGGATTGAGTACTCGGGGTGAAGAGAGGGAGAAAGAATCCATACCTCCAAGTGACTCAAGTTTGAAAACTTATGTTTCTTCTGAGAATTCATGTTACTACTTGAAAATTCAACTAAGTGACTAATGAAGAGAAGCATTCACATAGAAATGTGTGTTCAGTGGGCCCAAAGCAGAGCCTATCTGGAAATAACACTTGTCATCCAAAAAAAGTATGAGAGTGTAAGAGCTTCCAGCCATGTAATTTTATTGTCATAAAAAGCATGAACAAAGCTGGCAGATGTGGTCAGTTTAAAGAACAGAATGTGGCTAAAAGGGTGTGGCCTTCAGAGAATGATCCCCAGGACAGATCCCTAACAGGATTGCATAGAGCCTTACATGTTTCTCACTTGATGTCAATTTTTGATTTGTTGTTATTAAAGCAATCTACTGTTATAAAACATCAGCTTATGCTATTTGGAATGGCATCTGCTCTGTAAAATCCACAGTAGCCCCAGGTACATGATAAGCTGAGGCAAGTGGATTCAATGCTCAAGACTTACTTGAGTAACTTAAATGAGACTGTCTCAAAACTGAATGAAAAAGAAGGGGGTGTGTGCCAGTGGTGCCAAGTGAAACTAGAGGCTTCTCTCCTACCCACCAGTTCCCAAATAACCACTCTGAGGCTTAAATATTAATTACAAGCTGTTTGACCTTTTAGCTCAGGCTTATTATTGGCTAGCTCTTATAACTTAAATTGAGCCATGCCTATTATTCTATATTTTACCACAAGATTCATGACTTGTTACCTTACATCTTGTTTCCCCAGCATCTATTGGCATTTCCTTGACTCTGTTTCTTTCTCTCTGTATCAGTTTAGCTTTCCCATCTAGCTATATTCTGCCCAGTCATAGGCCAAAGCAGTTTCTTTATTAACCAATAATAATAAAACATATTTGCAACATAAAGAAGGGCATCCCACATCAAGCAAATTTGCCTAGCATGTGAGAGACCCTTCATTCAATCCAGTACTGCAAAAATGAGTAAACAAATGTGTGCAAAATGAAATTTGTCATTTTAATCATATTTAAATATACAGTTCTGTGACAGTGGTTCTAGTCACAAAGTCTGGCAACTGTTACCCCTTGCTCCAAAATGATTTCATCAACACAAACAGAAACTTTCTATGTACTAACTAAGTCATGATTATCTGCCCACCAATACGTGGCACTCTTCTATGTCAACTAGGGGTCTCCAGATGAACAGAACCAATAGAGCAAATACATATGAAAAGGCTACGTATTGGATTGGCTTACAAGAGATGATCTAGGCAGCCCAACCACAACTGTCTGTCTCACACTGGAGAGACTCAGAATCTAGTAGCTACTCAGTCTATGAGGCCAGATGCCACAGGAGCTCCCATGCTGCTGGAGGTCTGGAGGATCTCTGTAGAGTAGCTATTCTTCAGTTAATGCTGGACTCTGATAAAGCTGACTTCAGATATCAGCAAAGGACTGTATCATTATCATCAGATCATAATCATCATCATCATAAACAGCAGCAGCAGAGACAACTTTGCCAGTGACAGCAAATGTAAGTTGACCAAAGCAAAAATTTCCCTTTTCTAGCTCCTTTTCTCTGGGATACCACAAGAAGATGCCAATCAAAATGAGAGGGGTCTTCAAACTTCAGATAACCTGGTCATGGAAATCTAGGATTGGTCTTCAAACCAGATAACCTGGTCATGGAAATTCGTCATGAATATGACTAGCAACTTGCCTTTTGGTTGATTCTAGGTCCAGTTGAGTTGACAACTGAGAATAACCATTAGGATTTCTTTTTGTAGTGCTGGTACCAAGCTAATGCCCTCACACATGCTAGGTGAGCACATTACATAGAGCTTCTAACTTCCAGCTCCTTCTCAGTCAACATGTAGTCTACAGTCTTTTTATGCATTTACCAGTTCTAGATATTTCTTGTTAATGGAAAATGCAACATTTGACTCTTAAATGGTTTCAGGGTGTATCTATATTATAGTATGCTTCAAAATGATAATAATTTATATAACCTTAGCAATATTCCATTGGGTCCAGTCATGGTGGTGCACACCTTCAATGTTAGCAGCAGCCTAGCCTCTGTTAAGTTCTGTCCAACCTATACCTAGGAGGAGACTTATGGAGTCAGGTGGCCGTTCTGTGTTTAAGTCTTTGATGAACTACTAAATTGGTTTTCAAAGCAAACACATCACTTGGCATTTCCTAACCCTTCCTCCACATTCTCATCAACACTATAATTTTCCAGATATCCTAGTGACTGGGGAGTGGCTTATCACTAGGTCTTTGCCTTGAATGTTGCTAATGATTAATGATGCTGTTCATCTTTTTATGTGAGGTTAAAAAATTAAGTCCCGTGCCTATTCTATATTAGGTTCTTTATACATTCTGGATAAATATAAAATAATAAAATGACATTATTTTTCTGTTATAAATGTTTACCTTCATTTTAGTTGATAGAGCTATGACTTTAACCACCCTGTGCTCCTTTGGCTGCTATTTTTATGGAAAACTATTTCCATCTCTCCATTTCTCATTGTATCTCTTGGCTATAAATGCCTCTGGAGAGATGCTCGGTAGTTCAGAATGCTTTCTGATTTCCCAGAGTACGTACATTCAACCCCCAGTACTCACATCAGGCAGTTCACAGCTTGCAGTAACTTTAGCTTCGTGGAATCTGATGTCATCTTCTTTTCTGCAGGACACACACACACACACACACACACACACACACACGCACGCACGCACGCACGCACGCACGCACGTGTGTGCGACATACAGGGAAACACACAAAAATGTTTAAAATAAATCTAAATTAAAAAATAAAATTAGTCTCTTAGGCTGAATGTAATGACATGCACTATAATCCCAGTGGTTGGGAGGCTGAAGTAGCAGGATTAGGAGCTCACATTTACCCAGGCTTACACAGGGAGTTTCAGGTCAGTCTGGGTTCATTAGAGAGATTCTGTTTCAAATACAAATTAATTAATTAGTTAATAGTGTCAAAGAGACACCATTAGTTTGAAGTGGAGCTTATTTGTTAATCTCTACCTTTTTATTGCAGAATTTAATCCATTTATACTTCAAATAATTGATGATAAAAGCATCCATCATTGCTGTTGGTTTTCTCTGTGCTTCAAAACTTTTGTGGTCAATGTAAATGGAGTTACAAGCACAGAAAGGAGACAAGAAAATAAATAAAAAGCTTGAAAATTACTCCAGATAGTAGTTTCTATTTATAGTTATAGTTATTATGACGACAGAATGTCTATCTTTACAGTTATTATGACAGAGTTTTCTTTACCCTTAAAGTAAAACTCATTTTTACAGAACATCATTATACAAAGATGCTCTGGTATGGACTGCAGAACCACTCAATGTCTCAGCCCTGTGGTTGACTACTTTATAACTCATTGAACATAGGAGAAAATCTGGGGGTGTAAAAGGAATTTTCAACAATACAATTCCACAGCATCCATCCATGTAATTTTCAATGTGCTGTATTTTAAAAGGCAGAGACACAAGCAGTTGTGAGCCTGGCATTTTTTCATATCGATGGCGGTTTGCACAGCAGCCACATGTGTTAGCCATGTGGTCTCCAGGCTCCTGAGACCCTCAATTTTCTTTCTTTTTTTATTTTGTTGTTCATGTTGTTTTTATGCTGATTATCTTTTTTATGTGTGTTTAAAAAATTAAGTCCCCTGAACATTCTGTATTGGGCTGTTTGCCTTTTTGAGGTTTAATTGTAGGGCTTCACACATTCTGGACATTAATAAAATGGTAGTTTTTGTTATAAATGTTTAGCTGCATTCTGCTTTGGTGGAACTACTACTTCAGTCATTCTGCTGCTTCTTTGGCTACTGTTTTGTTGAGACAAGGTCTCACAGAAGTTCACAGGCTGGCCTTGTACTTCTGATCCTCCTCAGGGCTGGGATGACAGGAGCGCACCTCAGTGACTTGTTTAAGTGGAGCTGTAGATAAAAGCATATGCTGGACTTTCTTTATATCATTGTCATCTAGACATCCAGAGTTTTCAGGAGGATTAAAGAATCTTTGGTACTGTAATATTCCTGAGTTTTCCAAAGACCTTTCCTCAGGTCACTCAGCAATACTGAGAACAGAAATGTCTTGTTGTCTTTATATCTCAGGATTCAATAAAATCACTACCCTGCTTGTCTCCTGATGCTTAATCTTCCTTACACATGAGGAATAGAGAGACTGAAACAACAGAGACACTTGGTTTTGATCACAGACAGGAATCCAGCTTTGACAGGCCAGAGACACTGGCTTTCTGCAGTAGAAATGTGGTGTACAAATTTGTCTTTGAAAGAAGCAGTGGCCATTTCTTAAAACACAAAAGACAATAAGCAAATTGACCTGTTCTTCCAAAGTCATAATAAAGTAGAAGAAGGTGTCTAGAACAGTGGCCAGGTCTTTAGCCATTGCTTGGTTCTGCCTGCCAAGCATTCTCAACCTTCACTATATATTACAATGAATAGAAGGTTCTAGAAACATCCTAATTTCAGTTTCTCATCAGAACAATTAAGTTAGAATATTTAATTCTACTAAAAGGGGAAATGGAAAGATTTCTGTATACTTGAAATTCCTAGACAAGGGGTTAAGGACTTAACTCAGTGGTGTAACACTTGCCAAGAAATCTGAAGACTCTGGGTTTGGTCTCAAGCACTGAAAACAACTCCCAAGGAGAGTCTTAAACATGGAAAGGATAGAAATCATTGCAAGAAAGAAAGAGGAAGTCATAGAAAGGTAATTTTTATCTGCCTGAAGTTCTAGGCTGTTTTTCCATTACATAGAATAACCAGATGTGGGAGGAGCAGTCAGAGCAGCCGAATTATTGCTATGCTTTCATTTCTGGGGACATTTCACAGACAATAGGGTCAGCAGAAAGAGGGCCTTTTTGTTTATTTTTTTGTTTTTTTTCCAAGCCTTCAAAACGTTAGCAGAATTTAAGAAAACACAAACTGAATAGTCCACATGTTTGGAAATGAGCCGGTTGCTCTTTTGCAGCTCATCTCCTGAGGAAGAGTATTTCTTTAGAGGCAAAAGCGAAAGAAAGAGACAAATAATAATAATATAATAATAATAATAATAACAACAACAAAACTCCCTTGTCCTCTACGTTGAGAAGAGTCCACAGGGGACATTTCATTCTTCTCACTTTGTCTTGCATCTACTGTGTCAGCAGGGAACAGAGGGAGCTAGGTAAGAGGCTTCCTGAACGTTGCTAACACGGAGCTCTTCTTTGTCTAATTGTGCTCAGGGCATCAGAATCTTGCTACTCTGAAGATCAGAACTGTAAAGCACAGCACATGTCACCCAACACACACACACACGCATGCACACACACATGCACACACATACACAGGCACGCACGCATATACACTCCATTTCAGGAAATCCTTGGTTTTTTGTTTTGTTTTACTTGAAAAATCTAAAATGTCAGAAGCTAAGGGACACAGGTATTAAAAACTTAAATGGGAACTCACAATCTCAGCAGTGGCAGGGTATGTTAATGATGAACATACTTTGGAAAGGAGAGTTCAAAATTGGAAACTAAAGGTGGGATGAACTCAGGTGTAGCAATTTAAATAAGGTGACCCCATATTTGAATATTTGATCTCCAGTAGGTGGAACTGTTTGGGAAGGATTAAGGTATAGTTTGTTGGAGGAGATGTGTTACTGAATGTCAAAACCCTAGTCTTTTCTTTTAGCTCTTTCTGCCTCAAACTTGTGATTCAAGATATAAGCTCTCAGCAACATCATCACAGAATCATCCTCTGAACTTATAAGTTTAAACAAAATACTTTTTTGCCTTGGTGATGGTGTTTTGTTGCAGCAATAGAAACATAACTAAGATATCAGGTATTGAAATGAACACACTGAATAAATAAAAACATAGTATTTTCCTAAAGAGACTTAGGTCCTGGTTTGTGGCTATTTCCTACTATTTGATATATTTTGTCTAAGAGGGAGAAGGGGGGCTCATAAGACTCAGGAGATTCATCAATCCCCCGAGACATAGGAAACTATTGTAGTGTTTACAATGCACAAGACCCTTCCCGAGGTTTATAGAGGAAGTCCACACTTGCTTCCTGGAGGAGACTCTGGTGGAGTGGAGTCTGTGCTCTGGCTATGGTAGGTGTTTCTGTGGTGAAGAACCATGTTTCTGTGGGTTTCTCCAGTACACTCACTAGTTCATTAAGCTAGACTGGGTGGAGTCATTTCTGTAGTCTGCCTGTCCTGTTCTCCATCTGGGATGAGTGGGCATCTGTTTCTGTTGCCCCAGGAACATTCTGATTCTTAGGGTTCCTCATATTGTGCTTTCTTGGAAAAAGCAATTATTATAAATAAATCTCCATGTTTCCTTTAAGTACAATGTGAATAAGTAGAGAACAGAGTTCTGGCCACAGCAGGAATTTTTTTCCTAGTCAGTGAAATAAAATGGCTAGTGAATATTTAGTCGCAGACTGAACTATGCACAGGGCCAAGCACGGCAGTGCTGGGGATGGTGGTGCTAGCCAAGGACTTCCAGCATCAACTCCACTGTCACACAGAACTTTCTGCATATGGTGTTGTAGTCCTTTGGGTTTTCCATTTCTAGTTTGTAGATGCCATCCAGATAAACCCAATATGAGCTGGTATTTCTAAGTGCCTTGCAAGCTTTCTCTTTCTTTCTTTTATAGTTTTAGGTTTTTGGAGACAGGGTTTATCTGTGTAGCCCTGACTGTCCTGGAAATTGCTTTGTAAACCAGGCTGCTCTCAAACTCACAGAAATCTGCCTCTGCCTTCTGAGTACTGGAATTAAAGGTATGTGGCACCCATGTCTGGCTTTCTATTTTTTTTCAAAAAGATATTGTTTTAGTTTTAAGTTATGCACGTATGTGTGTGTGGTATGTGTACCTATGAGTATAGGTGACAAGAGTCCACAAGAAAGTGTCAGGTCACCTGCAGCTGGAGTCTCAGACAGCAAGACATGCAATGTCGATATTGGGGACCAAACTTGGTTCCTTTGTGAGAATAGTTATAGGGTTAACCTCTGATCCATCGCCGCAGCTCAAGTTTTCTATTGTTTAAGCTTCTTGCACTACTGTGTAAAAAGAACTTTAGAGATCCAAAACCACCACACAGGAGAATCATCTCTCAGTTGCATGAAGCTGGTGCATTTCACTGGGCTTCAGGTTCAAGGAATAAAGGAGATCTTCTCCAAAGTCAGAAAGTTCAACTTGCCTCATATGGAGATGAATGAGAGACTAAGGGGGAGTATGGGGGCAAGAGGAAGAGAATCATTAGCTGATTGAACCTTTCAGTATCTGCTGGCAGTGGAAAACCTGCAATTATGCCATGCTTTTTTGGGTCCCAGATTCCCTTGTTTTGCACAATGATACTCTGTTATCACACAGGAAAAAATGAAAGTAGATAAAGCTAATACACAGACTCAAAAGCAGTCTATAAGAAGGGCCAGCATGTACTCACTTCTACCTTACATCCCTATAAGGTAGGACTTGAAAAACACACTCATGACAAATGCTCAAAAGCCACTGGCAGGTGGGTCCACCCTTCCCTCCTGCCACCACAGCCTACCATAGCTGTTCTCCCTGCCACTGCCAGAAGCCCTTCTCTGGATGTTGGAGGAGTTCACTGTTGTACTGTGCTGACTCTGCCCAGTGTCCTCAATGTTCAGGGTAGCTCTGTGCACAGAGTGGGTGGGTGTAGGAACTGAAAGCACAGAAAAATCAAGCACCCCAAGGGAAGAGAGATTAGTCCCAAACATTGGAGCTGCTAGATAAAAATATCTATGCTATCACTAATTTAAGAGTGGACTATGACTTGGAGTTTCTATGAGAATTATTTTTTTTACATTGAAATAGTAATTTATGCAAGATTGCTTATTACAGATTTTTAAAATACACATGTAGCATATATCCTATTCTTTATGACTCTGTGAAAAAAATACTCTCATTTTTATCTGAAATGAGTGCACAAAGCAAGGCAACTTGCCCAGATTCTCATAGTCAATAAACTGCAGCCTGGGAATTCTAACCCCAGTCAGTTTCCAGGTCAGTGCCATACATCTGCTCCTTGAATGATGTAAGAAGCCCGTGTGTTGCAGTGAAGCTGCCAACCTAATGATCAATTAACTTCTGATGTTTTTATATTTAAATTTTTCTTTGATAAAATGTGGCCAGGGCATTGTACTTCCCAGGGTTTTTCAATAAGACATGCCCACACGTCATGGAAACCTTCCTGAACTAGCACATGTCCTACTCATGTTTGAGCAGCCATGTGGTTTTGTTGTACTGAAGTAGTGAATGTAGTGTAGCCCTGTGGGTGTCTGAGAGTTTCTAGGTTTTGTTATCGCACATTGTGATGATTAATATTGATGGTCCACTCGATGGAATCATATGGAGACTCCGATTGAGCCTGTGAGGGATTATCTAGATTAGGTTAAGAGAGCCGGTAAGACCATCCTGAATGTGGACAGTGCCATTCTGTAGACTAAAGATTTAGACTGGATGCACAGGAGAAAGTTAGCTGAGCACAGGCATGCTCACTACTTTCTGACTGTGGACAAAATGTGACCAGCTGTCTTCTAATCCTGCTGCTGCTCTTTCACTGCCAGGATGACTTCCTTCTTCATCACTGTTCTGTTGTTGTGAAGAGACACCATGACCAATGCAACTTTTAGGAAAGAAAACGATTAATTGGGAGTTTATTTATGGCTTTCAATTATTGTCATGGCAGGAAGCATGGTGGTGAGCAGGCAGAAATGGTGCTGGAGAGGTAGATGACAGTTCTGTATATAGATTGGCAGGCAGCAGGAAGAGAGAGTGACACTGGGCCTGGTTTGAGCTTCTGAAACCTTAACCCCCTGCCCCCCAGTGCAAGTGACACATTTTTTCAAACAAGTCCATAGCTACTCCAATAAGACCACACCCAGTCCTTGTAATCCTTTCAAACAATTCCACTTCCTGACCAAGCAATCAATATATGTACCTATGGGAGCCATTCTCATTCAAACTGTATTCCTGTAGGCATGAGATAAAATAATCTCTTTCTTCCTTTGGCTGCTTTAGTTAGGTATTTTGACTCAGTTATATGTAAAGTTCCTAATACAAAATGTTACAGGATCTTTTGAGGTCTGACTTTGGAATAGTTTCCTATAATCTGTATCCAGTATATGTTTAGCAGAATGACTGAGTCAGACTACTGGCAAAACATTGATAGGCAAAGCACAATGACCTCCAGAAGAATTAATCTGTGTATGTATATGTACTGGGACTTACCACTCATTTCTGTACTAATCTAATGAGCTTCATTGTGATACAATTAACATTCCATAATCCTAACCTTTTAAACATCTATAATTCTGTGGTATAAGCAAAATACATTCTGTTCTCAAGGATTTAATTTAATCACACTGTGCAAGTGTGTGAGTCTTCAACGTGGGAATGTGTTTATCAGCCCAGAGAGTGACATTCATCACATATTCATCATGCTCTGGCAGATTCTCTCCATTCTCCATTCCACCAATGCTATCTCTGGCAACCAGTGATCATTCACTTTCTGTTTCACTGAATTTGGTGGTCAATCTGGGCATTCCATATAAATAGGATAAATATATGAGGTAGTTTGAATGTAATTGGCCCCCATAATTTCATAGGAAGTGGCACTATTATGAGGCGTGACCTTGTGGAGTGGGAATGGCCTTGTTAGAAGAAGTGTGTCACTGTGGGGGTGAGCTTTGGGGTCCCTTATACTCAGGATACCACCCAATGTCACAGTCAACTTCCTGTTGCCTACAAGATATAGTACTCTCAGTACTTCTCCAGGACCATGTCTGCATTTTGCATGCCTCTATGCTCCCCACCATGATGATAATGGATTAAATTTCTGAAATTGTAAGAAAGCCCCCAATTAAATGTTTTCCTTTATAAGAGTTGCCATGGCTATGGTGTCTCTTCATAGCAATAGAAACCCTAACTAAGACAGAAGATGGTACCAGGGACTGTGGAATTGCTGTGATAGGCCTGGCCATGTTTTTGCTTGGAGTAATATGGACTTTGGGAATTTCGGTGAGGAAAGCTGTGGAATGCTTTATGCACTGCCTAATGGGCCATCCTAGTAGGAGCATGGAAGACAGTTGTGCTAAATGTGATTTGATGAACTGTGGGGATCAAGAGGTTTAAGAAGAGAAAAATGTGGCATAAAGACTGGTCTTGTGATATTTCTGTAAAGAAAGTGACTGCTTTTTCCCTTGTCCAAAGAGCCTGCCTGAGGCTAAAGTGCAGACTTTAGATTAATTCCATTGACAGAAGAAATCTCAAAACAGCCTATTCTAGACCCTGCCATATGGTTTTAGTGTTAGCTCTGATGAATATTTACAATGAAAAGGAGCAATTTGAGCAAGAAAAAATATCTGAGAAGAAAAAGAGAACCAAAAAGTGGAGTGAAACTAAGTTTTGTGTTCAAGGAGATAAGCAGACTAAAAATGGAATAAAGGAAGTGGTGACCTCAGGGCAAGAACCCATCTAGTTAAATTTCCAACTTGTGAAAAAGAATTAAAGAAAAACAGAGAGCCAGGCATGGTGGTGCATACTTTTAATCCGAGCCCTAGAAAAGCAGAGGCTGGTAGATCTCTGAAGTTTGAGGTCAGCCTGGTATAGAGATCCAGTTTCAGGACAGCCCACCTTAGGAAGTAAAGTACAGAAAGCCGGTGAACAAGGGGGCTCTAGAGAGCAGCAGAACTTGGTGGATTTGGTTACATGGCTCTGGATTGAGAGTTAAGAACAGAAGAAACAGGTTATGGAATTTATCCCTGAGATTTAGGAAAGCCAATGAGGCCAGGCGTGTGTGTGTCAGGGGTGTTCCTGAATGGAGACCTAGTAGAGAGGCCATTCATGAAGCTGTGAAGTTGCAACCTGGATTCCCGTGGACAACTGAAGATGTTGGAGATGCCAGAGTCATGGGATACCTGACAAGGAAAGCTGCTAACAGGGAATAGAACCAGCCCCAAGGAAAGAACTGTGTTGAGTTAACAAAGATGAAAGGAGTTGGATATCAGAAGAGCGTTTTTGACGTCGGACATGGAGATGCAGAGTTTGGTGTTTCTGGTTTGGTGCAGCTGGTTTTCGGTATTGCTTTGGTCCAGTATTTCTTCACTGTGCTCTCTTCCATGCATTTTGGAATGGTAATGTATATCTTGTGCTATTATATGTTGGAAGTATTTGCTCTGATTTTTTTATTTTGATTTTTTACAGGTGATTATAGTTAAGAGAGTGCATGAATTGCAGAAGAGACTTGTGAACTTTGGACTTTTAAACATTGTTAGATTGTGATAGATTATGGAGACTTTTGAAGTTAGACTATGATAATCTTCTAAACTTATGGGGGCCAAGGAGTGGAATATGGTAGTTTGAATATAATTGGCCCTCATAGTCTCATAGGAAGTGGTACTATTAGGACTATTAGTGGCTTTGTTAGAGGAGGCATGGCCTTGTTGCAGGAAGTATGCCACTGTGGGGGAGGACTTTGAGGTTTCTGATGCTCAGGATACTGTTCACCATGTCTGCCTTCAGGCTGCCATGCTCTCTGCCATGTTGATAATGGATCAAACCTCTGAAAATGTAATCAAGTCACCACAATTAAATGTTTTTCTTTATAAGACTTGCTGTGGTCATGGTGTCTCTTATCAGCAATAGAAATCCTAATTAAGACAATGCAAAAAACATTGCCTTCTGTATTTGGTTTATTTATTTAGGGAAGTGCACAGTGTTCTATGTTTACCTATGCTATAGCATAAATTAGTACTTCCTTTATGTTAAGTCTCAGATAAGCCTAGGGTAAATCTCACCCAGTGTTGGGGAAGGCTGCTTGTTCATTCCCAGCTGTCCATAACCAAAATACTCACATAGAAACTATATATTTGCAGTATGTTTTGACCAATAGCTTAGGCATATTTCTAGATAGTTCTTATATCCTAAACTAACCCATCTCCATTAATCTATGCATTACCATAAAGTTGTGGCCTATTGGCAAAGTTTCAGTGGGCTCTGGTGGAGGCGTCTGTCTCCTATGTTGGCTAGATGGCTTCTCCCTGACTGTGCCTACTCTCTCTATATACATCTCTTCCAGCCTGGCTATATTCTATTAAGCAGCTTCTTTATTAACCAATAAAAGTAACACATATACAGAAGGACTTCCTGCACCATTTCCCCTTTTTTGTTCAAATGAAAATGAGGGTTTTAACTTTAACATTGTAACTGTAACTCTTGCTTGATACCTGTTTTGTTATATGTAATTTTACTATATTTACTACTTTATCTTTTATCATAACTATGAAAAACTATAATTATATCTATCTCTTCTTCAACTCCATCAAAGACCACAGAATGATATAATATTACCGAAGTTACAAGGAAGTGCACTGTAAGCAACTTCCATAACTCTAGAAATGACAGAGACATCTCACTGCCTGAACAGTCACTCAAAGTTCTTCAGTATCATTGTGGCATCCATCTTCAGCCTATAGGCCCATAGTATCCAGCAGACATTTCCACAAGCAGGAAATTTCAAAGATAGTTCCACCTGTATTGACAGTTTGTCATTCACTTTCTTCTGTGTCCTGCAGAATGAAGCATGAACCCCAAAGGACTGTTTCACCTTTAGGCAAGTTCAGCAGTCATTTTTCTGTGGTTCCTGCATGTTCAGTTAATACAGCATACCATCAAGCAATCTAGGCAAGAACAATTTCTTGCCCAAATGACTATCAAACTCCATAATGAGCCTCTTTGATGCCCATCTTCCTCTTAGTACTGCCAGGAGCAGAGGTGTCTCATTGTCATAAAAAAAAGTCCTAAGTTCTTAAAATGTTTTAAATGTCATATTCTGTTAGTCTTTGAAAAGTTTGAAGATTATCTGTCTAACTGAAATATATCTTTATGTATCTAGAAAACCTAACTAGCATGACTACAAACTTGACTATTATAGATGACTATCTATTAACCTGTATTTCTTAATTATACTACATTTTAAAATGAACTGCACAAACAAAATACCTTAATCAAGAGCATAAATATACATATAACAAAATTAACCAAAAATTTATATCAATAGACCAAGATCCATACCAATACAAAGTATTCAGATCTATAGCAACCCAGTACCTATGGCTCCTTCCAGCACTTCTCACCCTGCCACTACCCTGAACCTCTCCAGCCAAGAGCTTTTCTTCCCTTCCACCAACCTTTGATTTCTATAAACTCGGTCATTGCAGTTTTTGCACTCTTGCTTCCCGTGGGCTCTTTTAATCCTTTAAGCTCTTCTCTCCTCTTTTTTCTCTTTTTCTTTGCTCTCCCCCCCCCTCCTTATGGCTTTGCCTATTATGTTAGCCATGTTTAGCCTGCACTCTGCCAGATCCTCTGGCCATATGTTCCAGTTTAACTACAGTAAAACCCTTCTCCTCTACCACATCTAGGATTAGTCATGTTCTATGTAGGTTGGAGCTACCTTGCATAGACACACTGCAGTTGTTTTGTAGATTGGAACTGCCCTGCACAGGCACAATACAGTTGTTTTCTAGGTTGGAACTACCCTGTGTAGGCACACAGATGGACATTTGGGTTGTCTGTGCTCTCTTTCATGAATAATGTTGTAGGTCCTTGTGGCTTTATACCATGAGAATATAAAAGAAGACCTTTAGTTATTCTTCTAGAATCCATATGGCTATCGCTACACCAGTATTGCACAACCTTAACCATTTGCAAGTCTTGAAATTAGAAAGTTTAAGCTATTCAACTGTGCTCTTTTTCAAGAATTTTCTGCCCATGTGACAGGATGACCTTGTCAGTATTTTCAAAGAAATATGAGATTTTGGTAAATGTTGCACTGAGCCATTGTTTAGGCATTTAATGACGCTGTTAGAGACAGCCTTCAGACAGCTCCTCTGACTCCCACTTGCTTCAGTGAGAAAACTTTTTGTCTGCTCAATTCTCAGTGTAGCATTTTGGCTCCCATTGAGCTTGAAAAGTGCATGTCTTCTGGCTTAGTGATTGCTAATTCCAAGTCACTTTAATAATTAATATTAGATCTCACTCCTGCTGAGCTGACAGACAGGTGCCTCTGGCTCTCCTCTTGCTTTTTAATTGGCACCTTGTGAGCTTAAAACTGCACAGTGCAAATGAGTTAAATACCAGGTCTGTCTGGCTGATATTTCCTTGTTGACAAAAAAATCAGCAAGCTCATCCTAAGGAGTGTTTCAAGTATAGCTGCAGAAACGGTTCTGACTGAAGAAGGACAAATGATCCCATGATGCACACTGCCCCCCATGCTTCTGTAATTGTATAGTCACGGGGTTAAAATGTAGGCAAGGCTTGGGACAGAGATTCCACTTGAAAAGACTGAGGTTTATTATCTAGTGGTGCAACAAGCTGGGCATAGTCAGCCCTACAGGACTAAGAGCAGACGGTTGCAGAAGTCACGTCTGCAGAGAGCAGGAAAACACTAATTTAATATCACTGTTTGGCTTCATCATGCCACCATCTAAATGCAGAGTTGGGAGATGACTGCAAACCTAGGGAATTGTGACAATCATATGTCAACAGTGCGAAGGCAGTCAATGATGTAGAGTATGAAAGGCATAGGAAAGCATTTCAGAAGTATGTGTGTGAGGATGTGCATGTACCCATTATGCTAAAGTTCTCAGTTTTATGCCTCAGGAATCAGTTAGATGCTTAGAAAATAGAAATAGAAAAAGTTCATAATTTGAGTGCACATTTAAATGAATTTTCCAAATCACTTTAAATGGCATTCTCATTCAATTTCCTTTCCAAAAATTGTACTTCGGGTTATTGTTTTTTTTGTTTTTTCTTTTTTGTTTTTTGAGACAGGGTTTCTCTGTGGCTTTGGAGCCTGTCCTAGAACTAGCTCTTGTAGACCTGGCTGGTCTCGAACTCACAGAGATCCGCCTGCCTCTGCTTCCTGAGTGCTGGGATTAAAGGCTTGTGCCACCACCACCCCGGGTTATTCTTTTGAATAAACATAGTTCTTCAAAAATTTTAAATTTAAAACTTCATTTAAAAAATAAATTTCAATCAGTCACTTAGGGTAATGACAACTGTCTAACATAAGACCTCCTGTAAATAAAATATTTGAATAATAAATATTTTAATAAAGCTACTTATTATATAGTATAAGTGATTATTTCCCATATAAAAGAAGGAAAAGTAACTGAATGTAATTTGTACCCTAAAATTATAAAAGAGAAGCCAGGAGCCAAAGATACAGCCCAGTTGGTAGTATGCCTTTTTAGAATGCTCAATGCTCTCTATCCCCAGTGCTGACTTAATTGGATGCAGTGGTGTAAGTCTATTATCTCAGCACTCTGGAGGTAGATGCAAGAATATCAGAAGTTCAAGGTAATCCTTGGCTATTTGGGAAGTTGGTTGGAGGCCTACTTTGGCCACAAGACCCCCACCTCAAAACCAAAACCAACTGCTCCATGCTACAAACCAACCGTCCAACTAAACAACAACAGGAATTGCCATGTAGATGTGGCATTTCTGGCAGAAAACTCTGATAGAGCTCATCAGCTAGAGGAATCCACTTTCCTGCTCCTGGACACAGGCTGCGTGTTTTCTCAGACTTCATGCCATCCTTGGTCTACTTTTGGCTGTGATAATAAGGGCTTCTGACCTTTCCTGTTCTCAACATTCTTTTCTCCAGTGTGTCATCAAGTGGCTTCAGGGACACCAATCGTCTTGTGCTGAGGATCAAGGCTGGAGAAGCAGCCACTATTGAAAATGTGTAGCATGGCACTTTAAGTGGTTTTTTTTTTTTTCCAGAAATGGCAGGAGGTATCCACCCCCATTCCCATGGGGTTGTGCTTTTAAGCCTAAACTTAGTCAAGTGACTACCACCTCCACTGAGGCACCAAAAAGGCAGAGGGTAAAGTCACCATTCCAAATACAAAATCTCTAGTTAATGTTGAACTTCATTAAAAAATACACAACTTTCCAGAATAAGTATTTCCCCAATATTACACACATCATAATTATAATAAAATAGAAACACATGGCCTTTTTGTTTTCTGCATTTGGTGTTTTGTGATCCTCAAAGTAACAGATCATTTTCTTAGAGAGAAGGGACATTGAACTGTTGGGTCAAATGCAATTTATCACTGCACATATGTATTACTAAGATTTGTATTCACACAGGTAAGCAGTCTGAGATCCCACTCCATGAATTTCCTATGTTGAATCTAATCTAATGTAATCTAATCTCATCTAGTCTAATCTAATGTCACTTGGCTTTACGTTTGTTCTGAAATGAGGGTTACCCCCAGGTCAGACCCAAGAACTCAGCTCCTTACCAGTATTCATAGGGATTCTTACCTGGGTTCACTAACAGATTAGCAAATGTAGACTCCTGGAAACACACCATTTTCTTTCTTCTCCAGCTGAAAGCACTTAAGCTCTGTTATCCTACCACACTTGTGTTGAGTGCTCAGTATGCCAAGGGAGTCTGGATGCTAGTGTCTTCAAAGCTACAAAACCATCAAGCTTGCATAGGCTTTACAAGAAGAAGGGAGACATGTCCTTGCTCAGCTTTCTGTTATTGCAGCAGGGCAGAGAAAGCTCTTCTGGCTTTTATCCTATGTTGGTTTAAACTCAGTTCAGTAGTTGGGTGTGGTGGTACACACCTTTAATCCCAATACTTGGTAGACAGAGCCAGGGGCCCACATGTTACAGAATGGCGCCCAACCTACATCCAGAAGAGATTCAAGATGCAGCCTGAGATGATCAAGCCTCACAGGATACTCCAGTCAGGACTTGATCATAATTCTAAATTTTCTTTACGTCCCCAAAAGATTATCAGCACCCCCAACCATCAGGAAGTAGCCTGGAATACTATGCCCACATTCCCAAAAATGGACTATGGATATTTTCCTTTGTTTAAAAAAAAAAGAGGGGGAAGTGGTGTGGGAGAACAATTCTATATCTGTCAATTATGTTTTAAATAAATGCTGATTGGCCATTAGCCAGGCAGGAAGTATAAGTGGGAAAACCAGACTGGAAGTAGAGGTGAGGCAATGAGAACAGGAGTATTTTGGGAAGAAGGAAGCTCTTTCCGCAGTCCTGCCCAGACCACCGAAGAAGCAGGATATGACCTGCCCCACTGAAAAAGGTACTGAGCCATGTGGCTAACATAGATGAGAATAATGGGTTAATGTAAGTTATAAGAGCTAATACGAAGCCTGAGCTAATGGGCTAATCAGTTTATAATCTTCTGGAGACCTCTGTGTGATTTTCTTTGGGGCTAAATGGCTGCGGGAACTGGGCAGGACAGAAACCCCAACAAGCAGGTCCTCATGTGACAGACAACACCTGACATATAGCTCCAAATAGCAACACCTTGTGGTACAAGTCTTTAACGTAGACCCCTGGGGGATGGGACATTATCAAACTGTAGCAGCATTTTTATTTCATACTTGTGAGATCGTTTAAACATGCATGGGATTAGAAGAAGCCAACACTGAATGTGCATATGTCAATCATGCAACTTTGACAGCTGACAAAGTGGATGTCTTATTTCATTGTCATATCCCCTACTGTTTTCTAGTTATTTCAGTCACCAACTACACCACTTTACTATCGAGGTACCAGATGCTCATTTCAATCATGTGCTGTGTTACCCATCTGTGGAGTGAATCAGTAAATCAAGTCACTCACATTTAGTGAGCACTAATTTCGTACCTGTATTGTTCTAGCTACAATACAGTGTTTTTAAAAACCCAATTTTGGGGGGCTTTTAAACTGGGTCTCATGGTGGCAATAATTTTTTTTAAAGTTATATTTCTTTTTTTTAATATTTATTTATTTATTATGTATACAATATTCTGTCCACATGTGTGCCTGCAGACCAGAAGAGGGCACCAGACCTCATTACAGATGGTTGTGAGCCACCATGCGGTTGCTGGGAATTGAACTCAGGACCTTTGGAAGAGCAGGCAATGCTCTTAACCTCTGAGCCATCTCTCCAGCCCCGGTGGCAATAATTTTTAAAGAGCTATGTGGAGATACCATTGAAATGCCGTAAAGTTCATAATTCCAAACTTATGATTTGCTGTATCCAGTGAGGCTACAGAGGAGAGTACACATTGGTGGTAGCAATTCTTCACCTTCAAACTTGCTTTGCCCATAATGACTATAAATAGTGCCTGCAATACTGTGTATTCAATAAACACTTGTTGAGTAAGTAAGTAAAATCTTAGACCTTCTTCAGGGAGCTCTTCCTATAATAAACTAGATGAAATATTCATATACAAAGAGAAAATGAGATACCTTTTAATAATGTACCAAATTTCCTCAGTTATTCATTGAATTAGAATATTTGTATCAAATGCCTAATCAATATGTACAAGGTCAAATTGTTATTTTAAGTTTTAAGCTAACTGAAAATTTCTGATAGATTAAAAAATAATAGCTTTGAGCCAGGTGGTGGTGGTGCACACCTTTAATTCCAGCACTCGGGAGGCAGAGGCAGGTGGATCTCTGTGAGTTCAAGGCCAACATGATCTACAAGAGCTAGTTCCAGGGCAGGTTCCAAAACTACAGAGAAACCCTGTCTTGAAAAACCAATAATAATAGTAATAGCTTTTAATTTATTATTATTGGGTGTAGTCAGATATTTAGTAACTATTTCAGGAATACAAGTATTATTTAACTTTACAAGAATTCTTGTTTGGACAAAATCTGAAGAATGCAGGATATACATCTACAACTCCTTGTCTATTGTGGTTTGAGAAACTAAGGCCTTTCTGGGATCTGCTAGTGACTCTCCTCTGTGCTGTGACAGAACATCTGACAGAAGAAGCTTGAGGAATAAGAGCAGGTTTGTTCTGGTTCATGGTCTGAGGGGCAGTCAACCATGGAGGGTCAGGCACAGTCGCTGGCCTGAGAGGCAGTAGTTACAACCCACCCACTGTCAGGAAACACCCAGCCAGCTTATCTTCTCCTTTTTACTCAATGTGGGACATTAGCCAAAGGGATGGTACCATGCACATTCAGGATGGGTTTTCCTACTTCAATTAATTTTTCTGGAAATACCCTCATAAATATAGCCAGAGATTTGTTTCCATGTCAGTTCAGATCCTGTTGAGAATAAAAATTAGCTATCAAATAGGTTCATGGTCACTATAGGACTATGCTTCTAGGAAAAGAAGTAATTTGAAATTTATGATTGTGATATAGGAATTCTGGGTCATACTTAGAGACAATGTTCTCAAAATGTAACTTAAACTTTACAAAGAAATAAAATGTGAATTCTTGCTTTAATGACAAAATTCAGGATTTTGTATTGTTATTGTTGAGCTTCATGAAGGGGAAGCAATTTATTTAAGAGGGTGCAATTTTAAAGAATCCAAGTTTATGTTAAACTAACTCACTATTTAAAACTCATGTTCATGAATGAGGTAAGACTGTAGCTTGTGTTTTATTAGACTTTGATATTAAACAAACAAGCAAACGAAAACCTCTGGTCACTAAGAAACTGGAGGCTATAACTTTGTATTTTTCCCTTTATGTAAACTGAATTGTTGTATTGAAAGGAATTTTATCAAGAAATCGGGGACAGAAAGAAAATGGGAAAAAGGAAAAGAAATCACACCATTTTCAACCTATGTGTAAAGTTAAGATTGGGGCCGATGGTCTGACTCTGCATACTCTGAGGAGAGCTGAGCTTGGTCTCTCTACCTCTGCATCCTAACCCCCTCAGGATGCTCTCCTCCACGTTAGAATGTGCTTTCCCGTGGGTGTGTATCTGGGTCTGTGGACTGTAGAAACCACAGAAGAGAGGATGCTGGGCTTTCTTCTAGGTTTACACATGCCCAAGTGTCTCTTTCCACCGGTGTCTATTAGTGTGCAGGATCATGTTCCAACTCAAGCTGAGCTTCAGCAAAGAACAGAACCATGGCCAAAGCACAGATAAGAAATAACCTTTCCCTGAGTTGTAGAGCTAACTCTGTCTATTTGTGTCACCAACTGTGGCACCAGATGCTCTTAAGAGTCTTGAGATGGCAACACAAGGAAGCTGTTATGGATGAGCAGGCATTTAGGCTCCTCAATTACTGGCCATGAGGGTAAAGTCATCAGATGGGAAAGGCCAAGGTGCCTAGGGGAGTTTTAAATGACACACTTTGTAATTGCTGGCCTGTGAACACCATTTTTACCCCCTACTAATTTTCTATAATTGAGTATACTTTAGGAGTTGTTATAATTTGGGAACTAGTCATTATTTCTTCAGTCTTAGCTTCTAAATTCATGCTATATATCCAAAAGTGGTTGTAGAAAATAATGGGATAAAACACTGACTTTGGATTAGATAGACATGAATTTAAAATCTGTTTCCTTGGAGCTGGAGAGATGGCCCAATAGTTAAGAGTGCTTGTTATTCAGAGGACCAGACTTTGGTTTCCATATCAGGTAACTCATACCACCTGTAAATCCAGCTCCATGGGGATCTGAAACCCTCCTCTGACCTCTGAGTGCATCTATATACATGTACGGATATACAGACATGCACACAGAGACAGAGAGAGAGACAGACTCGGATGCATAAATAAAGAAAAAACTAAAAAAAAAATCTGTCTTCACAACCTGTTAGTTTAGTATCTGATCCTCATGGTTCCCGAGAGTCACCACAGGTAAGAATGGCAGTGGCCTGGAGTACCTGCTTTCACATATAGCTTACAACAGATGATGTTGTTAGTAAAGCTCCTATTGGCTTATTGCCTTTACCACAAATGCGGAAGATAAGGTGGATCTTTTAATATCTTTGTAGACAGGTAGGTGACACTGATCCATTCATTTCAAATTATTTTATAAAGTCACAGAACAAAGTGAATATGACTTAGTTTCTGACCTGAAAAAAAATCTATATTTCTTGTGTCATACCCATGTGCTTAAATTTAGTCATGTTAGGAGTTACAATAGAATTAATAGAATTAATTATCTGGGAATTATGAACATGAAAACTTCAGGCCTTATCCAAATCTTTTGAGCAAGAACTGACATTTTAATGAGATACACACTTGCTCTAGAGGTTCAGAGAAGTCTGAGAGTCAGTGATCTGAAGTGTTAAAGATAATAATGACTAATTTCTCACTGAGGAGATTCAGTTTAGCTTGGTTAGAGCTTGTAAGATAACTGTGTTTTCAAAGAGTGATCAGGATATCACAGACTAAGGGAATAAGTAATGAGGACAAGGAATGAAGGTGGCAACTCAGTTGTGTTTAGAGAGGAGGCACTAGGAGCTCCAAGTTCAGATTACAGAGAATAGAAGATGGAGTGGATGGGGTTGAAGCCAAACAAAACTCTATGGCTGCAAATGTTGGCATGCCTTCAAAGTCACACTTCACCATATGGATGTCCTAATAAAACAGGAGAGCTCAAAGATGGAGACACAAAGAGACACTATCAAGGTTTATTTGAGTAGTTAGAAGATATGTGGAGTACTGGTTGACAGCTGAGGAGAGGCTGTAGAGTTGGGTCTTACAAGGGAACAGAATGCCAAAATAAAAGCAGCACTAAAGGGCACTTCTGAAGTAGAAACTTAAGGTATGTGCAAACAGGACCAGCAAGTAACTCAAGGAACATGTATGTTCATGAGTAAGGTGACCTGGTGGAAGAAAAGAGATCCATCAAGACTGGGTCACAAAAAAGAGGCAGTTACCTGGGAAGCTATTAGCTTAGTTTTAAACAGATTTGACTAGGGATGTGTCAGGGACAGTCATGTTTCAAAGAAAAAGCAAAGTTGGCAGGGCTGAAGAAAAGTCGGGACTGAGGTGTGAATTTGAGGGCACCTGTACAGATATGTGTTGAGGCTTGGGAGTCACCCGCAAGTGACTATAGAACATCTATAATGGTTAAATCTTGCAAAATGAGTAGATTCAGAATCATCTTGGCATGTTGGTGAGGAACTTTCTAGAGAGAGTTAAGTGACAAGGGGAGTTCCACCTTAAATGTGTATCATAATCTCAACTGAGTAAAAGGGGAAAGAAGACGATGAGCTCAGCACAGCATCCATCTCTCTCTGCTTCCTGACTGGGAACACAATGTGACCAGTTGTCTCATACTCCTGCCACCCTGCCATCCCTGCCAGGATGGACTTGCCCTCAAACTGTGAGCCATAATGAAGCCCTCATTCCTTCAATTGTATTTGTCAGGTATTTTTGACCCAGCAGCTTATACAACTTTCCTACAGGCATATAAAGTACACATTTATTTATTTATTAAATCACTGCTTGGCCCATTAGCTCTAACTTTTTATTGGCTAACTCTTACATCTTAGTTTAACCCATTTCTATTAATCTGTGTATTGCCATGTGGCAGTGACTTACCAGCTAAGTTTCAGCGGCATGTCTTACTCTCGTTGTAGATCCATGACATCCCCTTGACTCTGCTTTCTTCCTCCCAAAATTCAGTTCTGTCTTCCAAGCCTACCTAAGTTCTGCCCTATCAGCAGGCCTGGGCAGTCTATTTATTCATTAACCAATGAAAGCTGCATATGGACAGAGGGACCTCCCACACCATTTTCCCTTTTCTGTTTAACCAAAAAAGAAGGCTTTAACAGTAAAATTATATATAACAAAATAGTTATCAAGCAAAATTACAGTTACAATATTTATATCTACTTCATCTTTTAACATAACTAAGGAAAACTATAACTATAAATTCTTCAACTCCATCAAAGACTCCAGAAGGATATAATTTTTTTAAATTACCTGTGATAATAATAGTCATTGCTCCAAAATCTCTAGGGATTTTCCTAGATCCAAACATTGGTAGGAATAGCTCAAAACCCAGTCAGGACATTCATTTATTTCAGATCAAGTTATAATGGCCTACACTGTATTGAATGAGATAAGCAGGCATAGCTAGACCGCATAATCTCACTCATATTGGGAATCTTAACGAGCAAAACTCATTGTAGCCCAGGGTGGTGTAGAGCCTGTTAGGAGCCATAGGTGGAGTATGAAAGGGATGTTGGCTAAGGGTTCCAAATTTATTTAGGAGGATTGAATTTTGAAGGTCTACTGTAAAACATGGAGGTTGCAGTTAATAATCTATATCTCTGAATTGATAATAAAGTAGACACTAAGTGTAGTGATATTTTTGTATTTTAATAAATAAAGTTTGCGTGAAGACCATAGAGTAAAACAGCCCCACTGGCCAGTCTTATAGACCAGGCAGTGGCAACACACACCTTTAATCTCAGTAGCCAATAGTTGCCATAGAAACCAGGTGGTGCATGCCTTTAATCCCATCCCTAGAGAGGATTATAAAACGGGAGGAAACAACTCTCAGTCACAGTCATTCTGAGATTCCTGGAGGCAGGATTGCCATTTTTGGACTGAGGTCGAGGTAGAGTCAGTGGATGGCTGCCTCACTTTTCATATCTTCAGGTTGAACCCCCAAATCAGTTTCTGAGTTTTATTAATCATGCATCAACTAAGTGCTCAGACTATCAGAAAGACAGTATGTGAAATGATAGGTATGTTAGTCAGCTTGGTTTAATTTAAGGTGTGTATGTGTAGGTGTGTAAGTGTGTGTAGATATGTGTATAGGTATGTAAGTTTGTATGTGTGTATAGGTATGTATGTAGGTGTGTAGACATGTGTGTAGGTGTATTTTAAAACATCACTTTGTATAATATAAGTATATTTGAATATTATTTATCAGGTATGAAAGAAAAACAATTATGACTCAGTTGCCTCTTTTAGAAACTACATAAGTGAGGTTTGTTAGGGACAGTGCTGCACCCTCACCGAGATGCTGCCCCCTTGCTTTTAGCTCTACTTGTTGTCCTTGAGGTCACTTTAAGGATATCTACCATTCAGCATGTGGGAACCACATAAAGGGCTCATTGCGAGCAGCAGTGCATACAAAATTAACATATACGATACAGCAAAATTATGTCAAGGTCTGGGAAGCCATGCACATTTGAGCACAGTAACATTTGGCTGCTCCTGGGGCTGTAAAAAAATAGTTGTGATGTTCGAATAACTTTGAAGTTGATGATAGTCTACTAGTGAATGTTGGGCTGTCCCAAAAATTGTCAAGAGAATATATTCCTAAAGAGCCAGGTAATTTTGTAGCACATTATGCTGTATAACACAACCTAATATAATGTGAACACATCATTACTGCCGTTGTAATCTGAACCATTTTCTCACTTTTCACTTCAAAATGATGATATGAAGAGAAATTCCTGTGTATAAAGGAATACCTTTCTACTACTTGAAACTGTAGCACATGTGTATACACATGTGATTGGGAAGTTAGAGTCTCCTATATTTGTCTAGTTAATATTTTCTTTTCTGTGTATACAATGTGCTGGCATGGTGGTGTTGTGGCGGTGATGTGTGTGTGTGTGTGTGTGTGTGTGTGTGTGTGTGTGTGTGTGTGTGTGCATGCATTTGCCACTTCTGTGAATGGAGGTCAGAGAATCTCTTGCAGGAGTCATTTCTTGCTGTCTACTACTGGGATCTGGGGATGGGACTCAGGCCATCTGCTTGGACAGGTCATGTTAAGCTTTGCTGGTACCTGGAAAGTCATAAAGTTTTATACAAACCTCAATGGGCTTTTGATGCCAAGTGCTCCACAAAAGGTGTCTTTGTGATGGAGATGAAATAAAACTGACCAAATACAATTAAAATATCCACTATGGAGAAATCCTTGCTTTAAACATTTTTTTAAAAATAATTGTTTATTTTTTTTAAAGTGCATGGGTTTTGCCTCCATGTATGTATATCTATGTACCATGTTCCTGCAGTGCCCAAAGAGACCAGGAGAGGGTGTTGGATCTCTTGGAACTGGAGTTACACATACCTGTGAGCTGCTATATGGGTGCCGGGAACAGTACCAAGGTCCACTAGAAAGCAACCATTCCTCTTAACTACTGAGTCAGTTCTCTAGCCCCACTTTGAACATTTTGAAACATAACAGAAGCTTTCTTGAGAGTTTATGCCTCCATAACATCTGCGTGCGGAGAATCAGCACAGACACCATTGCATGAGGGAGGCTCAGAGACACCAAGCCACTCTCCTAAGATCACCTAGCTTGGAAGTGGAAAAACTAGGGCTAGACCCTAGCAAGTCATCCCAAAAGGCATACCTCTGCTGCTTTCCTTCAGCCTCCCTTGCTCCAGACAGAACCAGAGCGAGGTGCTCTGCAGACCTTTCCCAGTGCCCTTTTGACTGTTTTTGTTCAGTGTTCAGATAGGTAAATTCAGCTTCAGCATGACACTCATTTGGACTGCAGACATCCAAGTAGATACTTCAAAGCCTACTTTCACAAGCCCTAAGACATTTGTTTTAGCTCCTGGGAGCAGTGAATCCATCTGCAATTCCATTCAACACTAGACTTTCACAGTCAATTTCATGACAAGGTCAAGTTGAGATCAAGAGACTCAGTAGGTCCTTGGCAATTTAGTTGCTAGATGCAGTCCAGTGTGTGAACATAGTCTCTTTCTGAAGGGAACTGGCAAGAGCACTGATGAGGCTGCTTAATTCTTCCAAAGAAGCTTGTGTCAGTCTGCTGTGAACAGCTGAACAAAGATACAGATCGAACAAGGCTTGCTTCCCATAGCTAGCATTGCTGCACACCTCTACAGATGGGCCAATGTGACCAGCTAGAAGTTATGCGGAGCATGGAGGGACATGGAGGAGGCCGAGATTCCAACTGCTCAGTCATTCTTCGTTTAGCCACAGAATAAAGCACAAACATAATGTACTTGTGCAACAAACTTTACATGTGTATCATATGCATGGCACATGAATTTCTAATATAAATATATGTTATACACATATGTCTTCAGTATATATTACAACTATAGAATTTTTCTGTAAGGATATGTATTGTAAATACACATGTACACACACATATAGATACACACTTGCACCATACATTCAAATGGGGAAAAATCTGAGAAAGCCAATTTCCCTCATTTTATTCATGAATACGCAGCATCCTCAAAAGGCTAGCTAGCTCAGCAGGGGCATAGATAGATGGAGATGTTGCTAGAGTAATTGGGAGTTTCTGAGACCTGATTCACTTTGCAGTTAGCTAGCGTGATTTTCAAATCCAGCTAGGTAGAGGTAGGTATAGAAGGTCACAGGGGCCAGTAGCTGTTGGGTGAGCGGAGACTGAATGTGGGCTGTATGTTGTCTTTGTCCCATGTTTCACCTAGGCCTGCAGTTTCTGGAAAGGTTTGTGTTATTGATGAGTAAGCACAGACTTTCCCAGTCCAGCTACACAAAGATCTGGGCTGCACTGACAAAACAACTCAACACTTGCTTCTTTAAAATGTTATTTCCTGGAATTTGCTTCTCTTAATTCAGACTCCTCATTCTGACTTGATGATTTAGCTCTGCATTACAAAGATTACAAACCATAAGCATTTTTATCTATTGTCCAATTTTATAAAATTGCTAACAGGAGAGGGAATGGATCTTCCTAAAACCTGATTTTTCTAGTACTCCTCCAGTGAATTTTATGACAGATAAGTTCTTAGAGATATATGTATGGTGTTCTTTGCTGCTTCACGGTAAATTAGGTTTTGGTGGTGGTGGTGGATTTTTTTTTTGTTTTTTGACAGCCCTAGCTTTCCAGAAACTCACTATGTAGACCAGCTGGTCTCAAACTGAGAGATCCACCTGCCTTTGCCTTCTGAGTGTTGGGATTAAAGGTATGTGCCACCACACCCAGCTTCAGGATCAATTTTTAAAGGTAGTGATGGAAAGTGCATGTGCACACTAATTGGCCCTTGACAAAAAAGTTGATCTCCACAGGGTGATGCTAAATCATGTACTTGAAAGGTGGTGAGATGGCTCAGTGGGTAAAGGGGCTTGCTGCCAATTCTGACAATCTTAGTTCAATCCTTTGGACCTTCAAGGTAGAAGGAGAGAACCAACTCCTACAAGTTGTCCTCTGACCTCCACATCTGTATTGAACACACAATGCATGTGTTCACCTTCATGCACATACCACAAAGACATGACCAGAGAAAACAAAGCAAACAAATCTAGGTGGATGATAGGAAATCTAGTCTTCGGCTAGAAGTTTTGGACGTCACCTCTGGGTGCGCGGCGTGCATTTTGTGCTTATGTTTCCATTTTACCATTTTCTGCGAGGCAGCTATCGTGGCTTCAGAACATGTGCTCTGGAATTGAAAGGTTGAAGCTAATATCCAAGGATACTATTAAGAGGTTGGTCTTCAGGAGGTGAGGAACTTTACCTCCTTAATGGGTCTAGTGCAGGACAAGGAAGTTACTCACCTTCCTACCTTGTGGAAGCAGAAAGCAGCCCTCACCATACACACACTATGCTGCCACCCTGATCTTAATGTTGTTTCTCAGAACTATGAGGAAATTAATTCCTATTCTTTATAAATTATCAAGTCTCAGGCAATTTGTTATAGCAGAAGGAACACATCAAAACAACACAATTTATTTTTAAACTTTGGCTTTATTTTATATACAAGGCATTGTGCTGTTTATTGCAGATATAGGAATAGATGTTATGGGTTTCAAAGCAGGCTAGGAAGAGAGGGACAAACGCATCACTATGAGCCGAAGTGGAAAGTGCACGCTGTCCCACAAAGCCAACTACTGATGGAAATTTCTATTTTCAAAAGGAATTTCTGGTGGGGACAGTCTACAGTGACCATCTGACAAGAGTGTGTGAGTGTCTGCCATAATTAATGGCTCATAGATGAGTACTTTGCCATCATTGTTTCCAAGTAAAGGTTTAGAGTTTGGCAATTTATTTCCTAAGATCCAGTTGCCACAACGACATGAACAAATCCCAGAACTGACCCCACCTTGCTTTCAGTGTGTTCTGAACCCTAGTGATTCCACTAACTATGGGGCAGATGTGTCTTAATAGCTGGTGAGGATGTGGTAAGTGTCCCAACAGACAGTGAGGATGTGGTAGGTGTCCCAATAGACAGTGAGGATGGGGTCCATGTCCCAATAGACAGTGAGGATGGGGTCAGTGTCCCAACAGACAGTGAGCATGGGGTCAGTGTCCCAATAGAGAGTGAGGATGGGGTCAGTGTCCCAACAGAGAGTGGATGGGGTCAGTGTCCCAACAGACAGTAAGGATGTGGTCAGTGTCCCGAGAGAGTGAGGATGTGGTCAGTGTCCTTACAGCTGGTGAGGATGGGGTTGGTGTCCTCACAAATGGGGAGAATGGGATAAGCAGTCCAGCATGGATGGCAGTCTGTAATATTGTTTGGAAAACAGAGTAACATTGGGGCAGAGAGAAAGCCCATAAGCATTGGTTGGGTTCTCAGAACACGGCTCAGAGCAGCTGATGAGTGCTTTAAATCACACGTTCAGAAAGTAGAGGTCATAAAAGTGGATCTAGATGGACATTCTGTCTGTGTTATATTGTCTTATATGTATTATGCTGTATCAACATAGAATATATGCAAGAAAACATGTTAATATTATCAAACATTTTATGCTATGTATCGCGGCATTTCTGTGCTTATGTTTAAAGAAATCATCAGAGAGAAATATAAATACATGTTCAAAAAATTCTTTGTGTACACATGGTTGAGTCATCCTGCTAGGTGGTGAGATCTGATAAGCAAAGCTGAAAGCTCTGATGACAAGGACAGCTTCTGGTGTAATGTTAAACACTGTAATGTAAAACTGCAAATCTATAAAGCACAGGAGTCTACTGTAGTTATAAAATGGACAGAAAAGCTACTAGAAGCAGCAGGAGCTTAGCTCTGGATGAGGAAAAAGAAGTTAATTTGTTTTTCATTTCAGTCATTTGCATATCTTCTTATATTAAGCAGGCATTATTTTACAAGAAAATGTTTTTGAAAACTTGCCTGATGTGAGGCTCACATGGTGACTGGCAGTTTATTTAAGAAGTGTCGCCTGTCTCTGTCTAGGCAGCTATCATTATTCATCTTTGCAGATAGTAATGAAGGCACAGAGAAACTAGAAAGCAGTTTGGCTGAGTTCTCACAAGATCTGAGACGTGGACTCTGGTGTTTTCTGTATGCCCATATTTCATACAAGATATTTGCAGCCAGGTTCTCTGGCCATGCTTAACTTCCAAGGGCAGCTGCTATCCTGCCCGACCACCTCTAGCCACCTAACAAAAGACTCAGGATGGACTGCCCCTTCTCTTTGTCATTATGTAGATCACCTGGGAAGAGGTGTGGATTCCAAGCTGGTGACTAAGTTGCAGGTGTGACAGTACTCCCACATCCCCTGAAAGAGGATATTAATGAGTTTCCACCTTGGTTTGTGGGGGGATAAAAGGTGTTTAAAGAATAAACATGGGTAGATCTTCAGGAGTGAATGAAGCCTGAGATGCCCTTCCGATATTGCTGTGTGAACTGTGTCTCATTATTTCCCGGGCCTCCACACTGGTCCAGTTAGGGAAAAGTAGTTTTATGTTGGGGCAGTTTTCTTTCATATTCTGTCTAGACCATTGTCCACCACATCATTATCAAGACCCTAAATGATTAGAGGATTGATTCAGAGTCTCTTCAAATCCTTCTTGTGCAATGTGCAGCCTCCTGCCTATTGCTCTACTTTCTCCTTCCTAAAGAAATGCTTAAGCCATCCGGAGAAGTGGCTGCTGAGCCTGCACTCCCCCTTCTGCTCCCTCCTGAGGCGCCTCTTCCAGCACATATCCTCCATGGGCAAATAGTGAAGCTGTCACTTGTGGTTTTCAGAGATTACTCTTAAGACTTCCAAGGACGATCTTTAGGGTAGAAGGCACATGAAGACAGAGCTTTTCTAGCTGGAAAGCTCTGTGGAAAGCCTGTGCTGCCTTTCTTCATAAGGCACATGCCCCCATCTTACTACTCTAAAGGTCACCTGCTTTAGCTGAAGCGTATCATGTGACCTAATAGACAAGGCTCAATGTGTCTAGACAGCTTTAATGAAACCAGTTCAGTAGTATTCAAAGCACTGAGGTGATGCATGGCCTGATTGACAATGAGTGGCTCCCAAGACTCAGAACTCATTTTTCTCCCAACGAAGAGATAAGGAAACATGATGGAAGATTCAGCAAGCCTATGTGATTGATGTTCACTGCTAGTTCCTTTGGACTTTCATGTCAGCATATTTTCTAAGTTGACTTTGTAAGATCAGTGAGTCAATTATGTATCTCTGGATCCAAACTTTTTTTATTGATTTTCATTGAGCTTTACATTTTTCTCTGCTCCCCTTCTTGCCTCTCCCCACTTCCCTTCAACCCTCCCTCAATTTACTCAGGAGATCTTGTCTTTTTCTACTTTCTACTTCCCATGTAAATTAGATCTATGTAAGTCTCTCTTAGTGTCCTCATTGTTGTCTAAGTTCTCTAGGATTGTGGTTTGTAAGATGGTTTTCTTTGCTTTATGTTTAAAAACCACCTATGAGTGAGAACATGTGATAATTGTCTTTCTTTGTCTGGGTTACCTCACTCAAAATAATGTTTTCTAACTCCATTTTCCTTCAAAATTCAAGATGTTATTTTTGTCTGCTGTGTAGTACTCTATTGTGTAAATATACCACATTTTCCTTATCCATTCTTTGGTCAAGGGGCATTTAGGTTGTTTCCAGGTTCTGGCTATGACAAACAAAGCTGCTATGAACATAATTGAGCACATGTCCTTGTGGCATGATTGAGAATCCTTTGGATATATACCTGAAAGTAATATTACTGGGTCTAGAGGAAGGTTGTTTCCTAATTTTCTGAGAAATCGCCACAATGACATCTAAAGGGGTTGTACCAGTTTGCATTCCCACCAGTAATGCAGAAGTGTTTTCTTTTCCCCACAACCTCTCCAGCATAAGTTCTCATCAGTATTTTTGATCTTGGCCATACTTACAGATGTAAGACGGAATCTCAGAGTTGTTTTGATTTGCATTTCTCTGATGACTAAGGATGTTGAACATTTCCTTAAGTGTCTTTCAGCCATTTTAATTCCTCTGTTGAGAGTTCTCTGTTTAGGTCTGTACTCCATTTTTTGTTGTTGTTGTTGTTGTATTATTTGTTCTTTTGATGACCAATTTCTTGAGTTCCTTGTATATTTTGGAGATCAGACCTCTGTCTGATGTGGGGTTGGTGAAGATCTTTTCCCATTCTGTAGGCTGTCTTTTTGTCTTATTGACCGTGTCCTTTGCTTTACAGAAGCTTTCAGTTTCATGAGGTCCCATTTATTAATTGTTTCTCTCAGTGTCTGTGCTGCTGGGGTTATATTTAGGAAGTGGTCTCCTGTGTCAATGTGTTCAAGTGTACTTCCCACTTTCTCTTCTATAAGGTTCAGTGTGACTGGCCTTATGTTGAGGTCTTTGATCCATTTGGACTTGCGTTTTGTGCATGGTGATAGATATGGGTCTATTTTCATTCTTCTACATGTTGATATCCAGTTATGCCAGCACCACTTGTTAAATATCCTTTCTTTTTTCCCATTTGATAGTTTTTGCTTCTTCGTAAAAAATCAGGTGTTTGAAGATATTTGGATTGATATCCGGGTCTTCTATTTGGTTCCATTGGTCTTCCTATCTGTTCTTTTGCCAATACCAGGCTGTTTTCAGTACTGTATCTCTGTAGTAGTGTTTGAAGTCAGGGATTGTGATGCCTCCAGAAGTTCTTTCATTGTTCAGGATTGTTTTGGCTATCCTGGGTTTTTGGCTTTTCCATATGAAGTTGAGTACTTTTGAGGTCTTTGAAGAATTTTGCTGGGATTTTGCTGGGCATTGAATTGAATCTGTAGATTGCTTTTGGTATGATTGCCATTTTTAATATGTTAATTCTTCCTACCCAAGAGCATGGGAGATCTTTCCACTTTCTGGTGTCTTCTTCAATTTCCTTCTTCAAAAATTTAAAGTTCTTGTCATACAAGTCTTCCACTTGTTTGGTTAGAGTTACTCCAAGCTATTTTATGGTATTTGTAGCTATTGTGATGGGTGTTGATTCTCTGATTTCTTCCCCAGCCCTTTTATCATCTGTGTACAGGAGGGTTACTGATTTTTTTTGAGTTAATCTTGTATCCTGCTGCATTACTGAAAGTGTTTATGAGTTGTAGAAGTTCCTTGGTAGAATTTTTGGTATCACTTATGTAAACTATCACATCATCAGCAAACAGTAAGAGTTTGACTTCTTCTTTTTCAATTTGTATCCCCTTGATCTCCTTTTGGTATCTTGTTGCTCTAGCTAGAACCTCAAGAACTATATTGAATAGCTATGGAGAGACTGGACAACCTTGTTTTGTTCCTGATTTCAGTGGAATCGCTGGGAGTTTCTCTCCATTTAGTTTGGCCATTGGCTTGCTGTATATTGCCTTTATTATGTTTAGGTATTTTCCTTTGCCAGTATTTTATTTAGTATTTTTGCATCAATATTCATGAATGAGATTGGTCTGTAATTCTCTTTCTTAGTAATGTATTTCTGTGGTTTGGGTATCAGGGTAATTGTAGCCTCATAAAAAGAGTTTGGCAATGTTCTTTCTGTTTCTCTTATGTGGAATAATTTGAGGAGTATTGGTTTTAGTTCTTCTTTGAAAGTCTTGTAGAATTCTGAGCTGAAACCATCTGGTCCTGGGCTTTTTTTGGTTGGGAAACTTTTGATGACTGTTTCTATTTCTTCAGCAGTTATAGGTCTGTTTAATTTGCTTATCTGGTCTTGATTTAATTTTGGAAAGTGATATTTATTCAGAAACTTATCCATTTCCTTTAAGTTTTCCAATTTTGTGGAATACAGGTTTTTGAAATATGACCTCATGATTCTCTGTATTTCCTCCGTGTCTGTTGTTATGTCCCATTTTCATTTCTGATTTTGTTAATTTAGGTATTCCCTCTCTGCTTTTTGGTTAGTTTGAATAAAGGTTTGTCTATTTAGGTGATTTTCTTGAAAAACCAACTCTTTGTTCATTGATTCTTTGGTTTTTTTTTTGTTTCTATCTTGTTGATTTCAGCTCTCACTTTGATTATTTCCTGCCATCTAGTTCTCTTAGGTGAGTTTGCTTCTTTTTGTTCTAAAGTTTTCAATTGTTCTGTTAATTCACTAGTGTGGGATTTTTCCAGCTTCTTTATGTAGGCGTTTAGTGCTATGAACTTTCCTCTTAACACTGCTTTCATTGTGTCCCATAAATTTGGGTATGTTGTGTGATGATTTTATTGAATTTTAGAAAGTCTTTAATTTCTCTCTTTATTTCTTCCTTGACCCATTGATTATTTAGGTGAGCATTGTTTAATTTCTGGATCCAAACTTTACACTAAAACCTGACAAAAAATGACTTTAAACCTGTGTGACAACAAACCAGACAGAATCACAGCACTGGAAGGGAAAGCGGACATCAAGTCCTAGCCTAACCAAGAAAGTATATGCCATTGACACCTGCTGGGAAAGGGAACTCCAGGACAGGTCCCATGCTCAGGAGTAGCTGTTCAACATAAAACACAGTCCATGGGTAGTGTGTGTGTGTGTGTGTGTGTGTGTGTGTGTGTGTGTGTGTGTGTGTGTGTGTGTTTGCTTTTTGTTTTGGTATTTTTGTTTTATTGGTTCTATTTTTTTGTTTGTTTTGAGAGAGAGAGAGGAAAATATGAAGTAGGGTGGGTAGTGAGTGGGGAGGATTTGGGAAGAGTTGGGGGAGGAAAAGAATAAGATCAGAATATATTGTGTGAAAAATAGTTTTTTAATCTACAAAACATGAGTTTGGGGAAAAGTATCAAGCAATATTTTTTCACCCTTATTCATTTGACGATCAAAACTTATATGATAGAATGGATTACTTCAAGCAATATTTTCAGACATTGTTCCTATGGAAGCTGTGATTTTAAAATATGAAGTAAGAACTCTGACCATAATATTCTTCAGGTTAAGGATGTGATTTCAGAAAGGAATGGATGCTTCAGTTCAGTTGCTATAACAAATACCATATACCATGTGCTTCAGACAACAGAAGTGCATTTCTCATAGTTCTGGACCTGTGAAGCACATGGCCAAGCTTCTGTTGTGGGTGACATCCTGGTGAAGACTCTGGCTTGTCAATGGCCACCTTCTTGAGTCCTCACATGGCTTTTCTTCTGAGCATGCATGTGGACAGAGAGCACTTCTCTCTTTCTTTCTCTCTCTTGTCTCCTCCCTTCATGTCTCTTCCTTTCTCTTCTTATAAACTCTAATTCTCTCCTGGCTGCCTAACCATTGTGGCCTGATAGAATCCTATTTCCTTCCCAAAGTCCTTTTCTCCAAATGCTATCGCATTATTGGATAGGGTTTCAACATATAAATGTTGGGTAGAGTCAAGAATTCAGTTCACAAAAGTTGGTGGGTTAGAAAGAGCTAAGCAGCCTTCCAGGAAGAAGGCTTTTGTACTTGGCTAGGGGTGAGGTCAGGCTCATTTCCAGTCCCTATGTCACCTGGAACACAGAGATTTCCTTGTTGGAGCCAGATGAGCCCTGTGGCCTGTGGCTGTCAAAAGACTGAAGAGTCTCGATCCAGCAAGAGATACTGAAATTTAAAGAACAGGAGAAACACAAAATGAATTGTAGGTATCTTTTATTCTTGAGCAAATAATAGCTGAAGCTCATTTGTATTCTGTGTGTGGCCATTAGTTCCTCCATCATAGAGATTTGCATCAGCTCTCTGAAGTTGATTATTAAAGTTTAAAAATTTCTTATCTGACCCTTTTCCAAAAGCCAATAGAAACTGTAGTTAGTAAGACAGTTTTGTTCATTTGTCTGGGAAAAGAAGCAAACCATGACAACCTAGGAAAAGACCATTTCTTCCATCTTTTCCCATATGTTTCATTTACGAAGAGCGGGACCCCAAACCACATTATTAGCTCAAGAGCTCATGTTCTAAACACAATTTCTGAGCAAGGATATTCTTTCATGACGAGGAGACCTGGCTTGCTACCCTTTGTTCTAAACTTTGTCTTAAAGGAAGCATGGGCTTATGACACTTAGAACACATTGTCAGCTGGAAGCTAAGGCTGGAAGCCCATTAGTGTCTTCTGTTCCCAGGACACCTCCGCGGATGAGTCACACTTCACTGCAAACTAACAATATATGGATGTTAAGAGTTTTCAGGCTTAAAATACGTAGCAGTGTTGGAAATAGGGGACGTGTGAATCATACTAATTGTATGCCTTAGGAGAGAAGACAGAGGGAAACAGAGCTGGCATAGGAGCAGTATGTGGGACAGACAGACAGACAGAACAGGCAGAAGTCTTTGCAACCCTGAGGCAAAAATAAGCCCTTTCTCCTCTGTTTCTATCAGGTATTTGTCATTGCCTTAGTCATGTGATTAACATAGGACTAAAGGTTTAGGGCATTTTATTCAATATCCTGCCTAATTCTGGTACATGGGGTCCATTTATCAGCTTGAATGATACTAGTCTAACACATTTGTGTGTCCTAGGAGGAATGCCATGGGATACCTATCTACTGGTATGCTCAGGTAGAAAACATGAAGCCTTCAAGGGGCAATATTTTCTCTGAATGGCAGCTGTCATGATGAACTTCTGTGAAAGGGGCATCTGGGTATGTGAAGTCTTGGGATAGGCTTATTGCAAGATCAACTGTCCTAGGTCAACTCAAAGGTGACTCCCTTGAACCTAGCAGACTGATCAACAAAATGTACAGTGTGGTCCAACTTGGGACCTAGCTCCAAAGCACACAACATAAGAAGGGGGCGAGAGCATGAGTATGGGTCTAAGAAAAATAATCTAGGCCACTTAAAAACCTCTTACAATGTTGTAGGCATTTTGTTTAGTTCGTTTCTTCTTGATAATGCTCACTCAATGTTTGATTTATTGATTTCTCATATTCTATATAATAAGATGTCCTTTCAGAAGGATAAATTCAAGTCTATAGATTATACCTAGCTAAAAACACTACCGTCATCAACAACACAATAACAAAAACAACAACAGAATAATAAAACCAAAACCTTACACACTTTGTGTCAATAAAAGATCCATGGGCTGCCAAACTAAACCAACATATATGTTCTAAAGGTATCATGACTTCCAAATTTGGGTCTAAGGATATGTTGCTTTGGAAAGGAGGCTCTTCTTTTGTTTTCACAGGGGATGAGACCCTGTGGATTCCTTCTAGACCAATGTTGTATGATAGACCATGCCCCCCTGAAAGGTAGCTGTGCACACCCTCAAAAATTACTTCACTCAAATGCCGACTGAGATGTACCTGGCACAGAGGATACACCCTGAAAGACCTAATTGACAGTGCCCCCATATAGCAGGAAGAAGTATGGAGAGAAAAAACTACGTCCATATTCCCAAATATTGTTTATAAATGTTCTTTTACATTTAAAGGGGGAGATGATATAGATATGAATAATTTACACTGGTATAAATTTTGCCTTATTGATATAAATTTAAGGTCAATCTTGTTATATTTCTGCTCTTGATTAAGGTATTGTGATTGTGTAGTTCATTTAAAAATGTAATGTATAATTAGGAAATATAGGTTGTTAATAGATAATCATTGATATAGTCAAGCTTGTAGTCATGTTAGTTAGATTTTCTAGATATATAGAGGTATATTTAAGTTAGATAGACATTCTTCATATCTTTTAAAGACTACAGAACATGGCTTTTAAATATTTTAATAACTTAGGGCTTTTCATGACAATGAGACACGTCTGCTCCTGGCAGTACCAGCTACTTCAAGAGGAAGATGGGTATCGAAGAGGCTCCTTATGGAGTTTGTTAGCCATTTGGGCAAGAAACTGCTCTTGCCTGGACTGCTTAACTGGACACAAAGAACATGCAGAGAGAGGACTGCTGAACTTGCCTAAAGGTGAGATGATCCTTCAGGGTTCCTGCTTCATGAAAGAGTATGCAAGACATTCTGCAGGATACAGAAGAAAGTGACTGAACTGTCTTTGAAATTTCCTGCTTTATGACAAAGTCTGCTGGATACTATGGGCCGATAGGCTGAAGATGGATGCCCCAATGATACAGAGAAACTTTGGGTGACTGTCCAGGCAGCAAGATGTCTCTGTCACTTCTAGAGTTTGGAAGTTGCTTATTTCTTGTTTACTTAGGTAATATTTTATCCTTCTGGAGTCTTTGATGGAGTTGAAGAATAGATAGTTATAGTAATAGTTTTCCATTGTTATGATAAAAGATAAATTAGATCTAAATATTGTAACTGTAATTATTGCTTGATAACTGTTTTGTTATATGTAATTTTACTATGTTAAAATGAAAGCCTTTCTTTTTTGTTTAAACAGAAAAAGGGGAAATGGTGTAGGAGTTCCTTCTGTATTTCTATTGCTTTAATTGGTTAAATAAAGAGACTGCCTTGGCCTTTTGATAGGGCAGCCCTTAGGTAGGTGGAGTAGACATAACAGAATGCTGGAGAGAAGGGAAGTGTGGCAGACTCCATGTTTCTCCAGCCTGCCCAAGATGGACGTAGGTTAGAATCTTCCCGGTAAACCATGACCTCGTGGTGCTACACAAATTATTAGAAATGGGTTGAATCAAGATGTAAGAGTTAGCCAATAAGAGGCTTGAACTAATGGGCCAGGCAGAGTTTAAATGAATACAGTTTCTGTGTAATTATTTCGGGTATAAGCTAGTCGGGCACCGGGAATGCAGCCCTCTCCCCCATACTACAAGGGTAGCAGACACATGGTGTTTGTCAGTATCACCCAAATGCGTGAGTGTAGGGTACCAGGGTAGCCACACATTACAGATATCTTCTGTAGTCAATAATATGCAGAATTTGTGAAAATGGTAGTTTGGTCTATTGTGATTTCAACAATATATTGATTATCAGGGTGACCAACTACCCTAGTCTGTCTGAAGCTTGGGGAGTTCCTGGATGATGGAATTTTCTGTGCTAAACCAGGAAAAGTTGCTCATCTGATGTGTGTTCAGAATCTGGTTTTATCTTTGCTAGTACATTGTTGCCACAGTGACATTATATGTAGATGGCATTAAAAACAAAAACAAACAGGCAAAATAATCCCCCAAACAGTAGAAAAGACTAATCCAGGAAACTCAAATTCACCATACAAGTTGCTAGTTTGATCTTCAGTATGGGAAAATACCCTTATTTCTCTTTGAGGAAATGTGTAGACACGAGCTATGGACTCTATACCCAAAGACCTGCAGGCATAGACATGGCCGGCTTTTGTCTATCTGTCATATGTGGAAGACTACTAAGTCTCCTAAGCATGCCTGAAAAACCACAAAGCCAAACCTTAGCAGACTGCTCATGTGGCTTTGACTATGTTTTTCATGTTAAACTATAGGAATTTTGTTTTAATTTGATGATTTTTGGTTGGAGTTTTTAACAGTCAGCTCTAGAATATACCACAGTGAAAGCTGCCACTGTATCAAACACTCACATTGAGCAATTTTAGAAACTGGTATTTTGGGTCCAAACTTTGCTTGCAGCCTTATGTGTTCCTTGCTTGGTGACCCTCAGCACAGTCTTCCTGATCCCCCCACCCCTGAGCCTCAAGATCTTACATGGACCTGGATACTGAAGGCTCTGATACCATAGGGTCAAATCCCATATCTGCCACTCACCCACTCTTTCACTTAGGACAACCCATTTAACCTTCATAACTGTGTTTTCTATAGGGGTGTTAACAGTGATACACAGCACAGAGTAAGGACTGAAGGAGGTGGTGTGTGCAAACCACTTAGCACAGTGCCTGGCACACAGGTTGCACTCACTGGATGCTATTTTAACACAACCCATACACAGACAACCCTTGTTTATAAATGTCCGATTTAATGTGTCCTGTATTTATGACGAGGAAGGACGAAGTCATTATGAAGCTATTTTGAGACACTGCTGTCAAGTACAGAACCCCACTGTTCTCTCTAAATCCTTGATGTCTGTCGGGGTCCAGTGCTATCCCGGACCCATAAATTATTTCTTCCGACCAGACCCCAACATAAACTCTCTCTGGACCGGCGTGAGGGTGCAGGAATAAAGACACAACTTTATCGGGAGGGAGATTCTCAGTGGCCCCTCATGAAGTCCTGAGTTCACATCCTGAAGAATTCCTCTCGTTTATTCTCCAAACAGCTTTTATACCAAAACATAAACTGAACGGGAAATACACCAGCATTCTGTCTCCTAGGTAACCAGGTGAATGACATTTTGTCATGTCTGCATCCACCTGTCTGCTGTGTATGCTAGCTGTCATGTAGGCTTGAATCAGCATCTCTATTAGGCATCTTCCAAATTACAAAGAAAGGAACAACAACATCCTGACCTTTGTTAGGGCAGTGACAGCCTGTCTGCAGGGCTATGTGACCACCTCAGGTGGGGCCTATGGCTTCAGAGCCTGGCTGCCACACCATATAGAAATATGGGCCTACAGATGTCAAAGTCAATCACTCAGTAGACACAAAATTACAGATAAGCAGTTCTCCAGTCCCTGGTTCAACTACCCCAGTACAACTTCAAACTAGAACACTCTGTGAGGGCTTCTAGATTCCATGTTGTGACATGTCTGAGAGGTAGGCTCCAGGACAGAAATATATGAACTAGGAAGAGTGACCATAGTCCAATGTGTAGCAGGATGGGCTAGAGTGAACTGCCACAAAGGGGATTGTGTATAGGCTATTATAAGGAATCATTATGTCCCTATAAGTGCTTCTTCAATCTAAAGGGCACCATATGGAGGGCAAATTGTCTTGCTTTTAATTGAGAGGCCAGCTATCACTGGTACTTTCACCAGCTTTTCCTGTCTTTAATTTTTTGGAAAATAATCCTATAAAATCTTAACT
This sequence comes from Ondatra zibethicus, assembly GCA_004026605.1. NCBI lineage: Eukaryota > Metazoa > Chordata > Mammalia > Rodentia > Cricetidae > Ondatra > Ondatra zibethicus. The sequence continues at coordinate 66,130 of PVIU01010168.1, forward strand.
TTAGTGTGATCTTCTAGCTCCCTATATTTGGGTAACACAAGTCAACTCAAAAAAAAATCCTCTCTTTAGTGTAGGAGAGATGACTCAGTGGGTTAAAGCAGTTGCCACTAAAGTATTAGGAATGCAGTTTGGGTTCCCAGAACCCACACACCACATTAAAAGCTGGTGGGTGTGTGGCCTGCCTGGGTAATCCCACTGAGCAGAAGGAAGAACATTTCCTACAGTGAGCTGGCCAACCTTGCCTAGCTAAATGGTGAGCTTTGGGGTCAGTGAGAGGCCAGGTTTAAAATATGAAGGAAAGACACGCATGATCAACCTTGGGCCTCCACACGTGAAGGTCCTCCCACATACATGTGCAAACGTGCATAGACACACTGCTCACCCATGCAATATATATATGCACACCTCTATTTATACCTTTCATCTGCTTAGAGAGCTGTATGAAATAGCTCCCATCCCCTTGTCTATTCACCATCTCAAGTCATAAAAGCATCTTCTAGGCCTCTGGCACAAATAGCTCCCACTTGCAACCAGACCAACAGACACTGCAATGTGGCTTCATAAAAAGTTCAGATTTGTAAGTAACACCTGATTTCACACCAGCCTATCAGGAGCCAAAGGCCACTCATTCATCCTCTGTAGAGATGCCAATTTAATTAAGATATATTATACCCACTTTAATACTCTGATATGTAGAAATCCAAGCATCTATGGCATTAAACAATTCTGTCTCTATGATGCATACATTTCTCAAAAAAAAGTATTGGCAGGCTTTCATTTGCATATAATGGTCAGCACCAAGAGTGGGCTCCTGAGCGATTGGGCTTCCCGTTTTCCTTAGCAAATTAGTCGTGAATGAATCAAGTTCTTCGAAATCAGATTCAGCTACTCTGCAGGAGCAGCAAATGTTCTTAACCTCTCCACTATCTTCTCTAGTCCCCACCTAGGTCTTTATATCCCAAATCTCTCCATAATGACCTTTCAGATGAGAAAAAATCCTGTTATATAGTTATTCATTAATTAGTCAAGGACCCAATAGGGAAAACACCACTGTCTTAGTTACTAAAGCACACAAACATACTTTTTTTGGGTGGTGTGAAGAAGGCATTGCACAGGATCCAAGTGTCCAGCCTCTTCTTCAGACAGCCCCAAGTGGCTCCAGGCCCTCTTTAAGGAGGGGTCACCTACTCTAAGACATAGAGTCCCTAGGTGAAGCTTACTCCTCTCATAACAGCATCACCAGCACCTCTTCTAGATGATGGCCATACCTACAGCACCAGCCTTAAATACTCTGGGTAATCCCTGTGTTTCTCCTTAGGTTAAGATCTTGTCTTCAAGTAGCTCTCAGTCCCTGTCTGGGTATTTGAGTGTGTGTAGGGTAAGTCTAGTAGCCTAAATATTGGTCTCCAAGGTTATGTTAGGGCCAAATGATAACTTGTGTAGCCTTTGGGGAGTGTGTTTATTCTTGGGATAAAGAGATTATGCTGGTGGGTCCTAAATGTTCTTGTGCTTCTTCACAAGCAAGAGAAATATTAACTTTGGGATAGGATAAAGAATGTGTTTCTATCTTTAGAAAGAGGAAAAAGAAGTGTTATGACTCCAGATGAGGACTGGAATTATATGGCCACAAGCCAAGGAATGTTTGTAATAGGATTTGGGAGGAACAAGAATACATTCTGTACCAGAACCTCTGTAGGAAATTTGACCCCTAGACCATTATGATTTTTACCTTGTAGCTCTGAAATTGGATGTTTTTCTCAAGTGCTGTGAGAAAGTAAACTTATGTTGTCTTAACTCACCAGGTTGGTGGTAATCTATTCCAGCAGTCACAGGAACTTCATATTGCAAAGTGAATGAGGAGCACCCAGAGAGATGGGGAAGGTACTATGGGCAGCGGGGAAGAGGGAGTGTGGCTCACTTGGAGCATCAGAAAAGCTTCAGAAGTGTGGCTGCTGTGCTGCACTAGGAATGAGGACCAATTGCTCCTGACAGAAGGAATGTGGGAGGCTCCAATTTGTTTGGAGCTCGTAACGTCTGAGAGTGACAGAAATAAAGGACACAGTGTCAGATGGCAAGGAACGGTAATGCTGATTGAAAGGGAGGATCTATGTCCTGGGTCTAAGGGATGTGGCTCAGAAGAAAATGAGTCTAGGAAGCAGGGTATGGTGGCACACTCCTTTAATCCTAGCCCTCTGGAAGCAGAGGCTGGTAGAGTTCCAGGCCAGCCTAGTTTACAGAGAGAGTTCCAGGGCAGCCAGCACTGTACAGAGAAACCTCGTCTCAAAACAAAACACTCAGTCTAAAGCCTAGAAAGACGGCTTGGCAGGCAAGAGCTCATATTGCTCCGACAGAGGACCTGGGTCTAGTGCCTAGCATGCACAACATGGCAGTTCACAACTGTCTGTAACTCCAGTTCCAAGGTACAATGCCCACTTCTGACCCATAGGCACCAGGCACACATGCGATGTGATACACTCAGGAAAACCACTCTTACATATGAAATAAAAATAAATATTAAAGTTTCTTTTCACTTCTTTCTTGCATCCCTCTTTTCATTAAAAACAAAATAAATAAACATGGATCTATAATTAGGCAATAAAAAGAAACGTATCTCTAGGGGCTGGTTCAACCTTTTTCTTTGTCACTGGGGTGATAAAGAAAATGCCAGTGATTAAGTTTACACAAGAAATCTGAAGGCAGAGCATGGTCACCTTGGTAAATTGTCTGAGCAGTTTGTTTTGCTTGTGGCTGATGGTGAAATTAATTAGCAAGGAGGGAAAGAACTAGGGTTCCAGGGAGTCACTCTGACCTAGATACAGACTATGAACCTTTTAAAAAGTCTTCTGATAGAAGAACAGATAGTCATGACCCATAGTGTCAAAGGCTGGGTCAGTGAAGGAAGCAGTTAATGTGTCTTTGGTGGAGAGCCAGGGCTGCAGCGGCACAGTGCTTTGTGATGGGCCATGTGAGCACTTGAGGTGCACCAAGGTCACAGCGGTCAATAGTGTGAAGCTACCATTAACATCTAATAGGGTGCAATGAAGCCTACATGAGGCTTTGACCACATGGACACCTTTTCTACCCACTTAAGCTAATTCCCAGATTCCATCCTTGGAATTCACTCCTTGTTCAAGGTCAGGAGAAGATGATATCAGCTAATTCATTACTTACATGTCTTTATTTTCCAGAATAATGAAAGAAGAAATGGCACTCACCCCATCTATCTAGGTGAACTGTTTTTAAAACTGATTTTGGAGTTCTATCTGAAAAATCTCACCACTCAAATAATTAAAGTCACTGGAAATGCTTGTCATGCCTCCCTAGTCTAATCTGATGGCAATTATTATTATTATTGCTTGGAATTGGATACACTTAGAATTCATAATTTTAATTATGTGCCTTTAATTATGTGCTAAATTGTTTGCAACTGTGAAACATCCCCTAAAGTTTCTGCACCACCGCTCATTCACTTCGGATGACTTCCCCGATCATGCTGAACATCCCGACTGCAGAACTTCAAGGGGAGGCACCGAAGTGAACACGCCGCCTTTAAGAGAACTGCCATGGACCTTCTCACACTTTGTCCACAGACACCCGGTGGTTATTTTGAAGTAAAAAACAAAGGTTTAGTTCAAAAGTCAGCTCTTAAAAATCAGGTGCAGACAAAATGACTCTTGGGTCTCATTGGCATTGTCCTGAAGAGAAGGAAATACTATCATATGTATAAGACATGTTGTACTACACAACATATATTATGAAAAGAAGTGTGATTCTGTAGGATATTTATAGCTAAAAGAAAACCGAGCTGTCAATTGGAGAGCAGAGCAAGCCTTGGGAACTGAACAGTAGAGGGAGCCCACATTAGCATCTCCACTGTCTTTATGAACGGCACATGCTCCCATCTTCCGGCCATAGTTCTGTGAAGATTCTGATAGAAATTTCTTCATGCCTCTTTGTGTCTTCACATTTAACTGTTCACATTTTGACCAAACACCGTATCAGGTAAGCCTTCCCTGAACACCGGTGTCTGCTACTTTTCTCAATGCGGAGATAAAACACCCTGACAGAAACAGTGCGTGGACGGGTTCTCTGATTCCCAGTTGGAGGCAGAGTCTGCTATGGAAGGACCTGGAGGCTGTTGTTCACCACCACAGTCAGGAAGCAGAGGATTGTGGCTACTCACAAACAGTTAATGCTCTCCTTTTTATACAGTCCAAGACCCAAGTCCAGGGAATGTTCGCAGCCATTATGGGGGCAAGTCATCTCAGTTAACCTCATCAAGATAATCCTTCAAAGTGTGCGTGCCCAGAAGCTATCTAAAGAGTCCTCATAGATATGCCTGGACATGTGGGTTCTAGGTGGTTTCAGATCCTATCAGTCTGACAATCAACACTCCCATAACACAACCCTACATGGAATCAGTGGTTTCATTTTCCTTCAGTAATTGAGACAGTTCATAACCGGGGAGTATATATGTCTGTAGAGCGAATGAATTGTCTTTTCTGAGAACATAATTCAAACTAGCATGCATCAGCCATAATAGCACTGGTAATAGCTGAGCATCCAATTTTAGTGCCTCTTTCACTGATACTAACACACACCTCTGCATTTACATCATGGATCTTAGTATTTGTATTTTGCCACTCACCCCACCAAGCAATTATTTTATAGGCTTGCCTACTGCCAACTCCTGACTAATGCATCATAAATTGGCATGTATACACATATGTGTACATGTATGCTTTTTCTCAGATATAGAACAATCAGTCTCGACTCCGCATCTGGAGTCCATACTTAGCCGACCTGACTTGTCAGATCTTGAAGTACTGACTGTCAGGGTTTCAGCCCACTACACGCCACATGAGACCTTCCCACCACCTCGCCTTTAAGTCTCAGAGTGTAGCTAATACGTGCATTTGTATGCCCTGAGGTAACAGAAGTTTCACGCTGATCACTGCCTACTTTTACAGAATAGTCCTGTCAACAAGTACATCCTCTGATGCTGCCAAAAGGCAGATAGTTTTCACACAAAATCTTGGGAGTATTTCACTACTAGAGATTTATTCTTCATACCTGCTCTCATTTTATGAAATTTTATAATTACCTGTGTCTCATTTGACACAGTGGGAATGAAGAGCACAATGAAATCAAGGCCATTGAATTATAGGAAATCGAAATGTAAGGTGGTTTCGATACATTTTCCTAAACTCTTTCTTGTGGCCCTCCTCCAGAAAGGTCAGGTGAGTGAACGTCTGAATGAATGTTAACCCTGCTTGTACTACGACAGTGCTGTTGAAATTAGTAGCCATTTTAGAAACATCATTATTTCATTTATTCTGTTTTTTCCCCTGAGATCATGTGTGTGTGTGTGTGTGTGTGTGTGTGTAGGCTTTGGATGTAGGGTGTCAGTTCTACTCAGGTGTTGTCCACCTTCTTTTCTTGGGACAGCATCTTCCATTGTTCTGGTGTTTGCCTGAAGGATGTTTCACCACTCTATAAATTGATTACAAGAGTCCACCATCATTGCTCCCTGCACCCCACCACCCCTGCCTGCACCCACCACTCCTCCCTGCACCCACCACTCCTCCCTGC
>PVIU01010169.1:0-71675 GCA_004026605.1 Ondatra zibethicus
AATATGGTATGTACTCACTCATTAGTGGACTCTAGCCATAAACAAAGGACATTAACCCTATAGTTCACAAGCCTAGAGAAGCCAAATAGCAAGGTGAACCCAAAGAAAAACATATAGATCCTCCTGGAAATTGGAAGCAAACAAGATAGCTGGGCAAAAGTTGGGAGCACAGGAGTAGGGTTGGGGGAGGGGGAGGGGGGAAGGAGACGGGAGAAGGGAAGGACTGGGGAGAGCCTGGGGGAGTAGGAGGGTGGAGATGGAGGAAGGGCAGATGTTGGAGTAGGAAAGAAGATATCTACAGTAAGGGAGCCATTTTAGGGTTGGCAGGAGACTTGGCTCTAGGGGGGATCCCAGGTGTCCACAGGGATGTCCCCAGATAGGTCCTTGGGCAGCAGAGGAGAGGGTGCCTGAACTGGCCTTGTCCCATAGTCACACTCATGAATATGTTGAATATCACCATAGAAATTTCGTCTGATTGATGGAGATAGAGACAGAGACCCACACCCACATCAGAGCAATGGACTGAGCTCCCAAGGTCCAGTTGAAGAGCAGAAGGAGGAGGAAGAAGATGAGCAAGGAAGTCAGGACCGAGAGGGGTTGGTCCACCCACTGAGACAGTATGCCTGATCTAATGGGAGCTCACCAAATCCATCTGGACCCGGACTAAATGAGCATGTGATCAAACTGGACTCTCTAAATGTGGCTGCCAATGGGGACGGACTGAGAAGCCATTGATAATGGCACGAGGACCTCTCTCTTCTGCATGTAATGGCTTTTTGGGACCCTAGTTTATGTGGATGCACACCTTCCTAGGCTGGGATGGAGGGGGGAGGGCCTTGGACCTCCCACAGGGCAGGGTACCCGGCCCTCTCTTATGTATGGAAGGGGACAGAGGAGGGTTAGTGGGGGAGCGAGAGGGGACTGGGGGAAGGGGAGGAAGAGTCAATTTTTGAATGGAAAAATAAAAATAAATAAATAAAAACATAAAACAAAAAAATCATATAGGTTGGAAATAGTATTAGCCAAGAATACTGTTAATATAGCTAATCATTGGACTTCTCTAAGCATATGTATCATTAGAACTCATATTTTGTCATATTGTGGCAACTGCATCCAGTATATGCTGTTCCATACCTCTATAACATGTTGTATAATATTTTATGCAGCTTAATAAATATGATACATAATAATGGTGTTTTCTAACCACTCAAAAAAAAAGAGTCTTGTTCAAGTTGTTATTTGTGATATAATAGTACTAAGAGAATATGATGCACCTATGCTCTGTGGTTAAGAATTCTCTTACTTATTTTTCTAGGCCCATGACAAAACATATTGATTAGAACAATTTATAAAAGAAGTCATTTTATTGGGAGCTATAACACAATTTTCTCATAGTGCAAAAGAAATACATATCTCAAAAAGGATTAAGAATATACTCATGCAAAGACCAAGTTACCATTATCTAGATTTGATTCGAAGCCAATTCCTCCGGTTAATGTTCTAAATATAATTCTGATCTATGTAGACCCAACAGAGTTCTTTATCATTCTTTTAGAAGTGAAACCAATATCTTTCAACCCTCCTTTCCCCTGCCTTAACCACACTTAGGTTTCTAGATAGCATTATTGAGTTTTCATGTGTAAAGCCTTCTCACTGATTTTTTTTTTACCATAGCACTACAACCCTGTGAATAGATGGAATTAGTCTGGTTACAGGGAAACTGAAACTCAAGTTTCTACTCTATAGCCAAGTAGCATTGGATTATGCTATTTATAGATAGATGTTGATGAAAACTATCATCTGACCTGGGTGTGTGAGTCTCTAGCCCATATTTGATGATAATCAGATGCAATAGACAACACTATCTTCCCAAGACCTGTAGTTCAAGATCCTCTGAATCCATTTACTTGCCAAGATCACTAGGCAGAAAAAATCAAATGAGAAAATAAAGGTCTGTGTGTTTCTTTATTATTTAAACATATATAATGCATTAGCTTTATCTATATTATACAATAAAAAGTTTATTTTCCCCAAAGCTACTTAAGGAAATTTACTAATTAGATGGTGTATTTTGCATGATTGATTATAGGAGTCTCAGCCATATATCTAAGGCCTGGCATTTTAAATCACATCTTCTTTTCAATTGATGAAAATGAAAAGGAATGAAATGATTTTCATATCTTGACACGATTGATTACTTGGAAGCTGAAGCCAAAAATCTGTATGAGTTCAATCTATAGCTCCCACCGACTGATAGCATATTATTAAGCCATATTAAAATCATGCATGACTTGCAACTACAGCTTTATATCTGACAGTAAGTAAATATAATGGTCTTCTGCCTTCAGATTGCACTTTTATATTAATGTGGTGGTTGATATATCTATTTATGAAAGTGTTATAGGTGCTGTAAATTTTACCTGTACAGATAAATGGTATTTCTTTTGTGTTTAATATCCATAGGAGATCAAGGAAATCTCAAATAGTGATGAGCAAGAAAGTTTATCAGAGGGAGATTTATAAACAATCTCCAATAACAAACTGCTGGTCCCAGGAGGATACCTCTCTCCTGATTTCCTAAGCACCCTTTCTTTAAGACAAACCCTGAACAATATCTCAGTATAAGGATGAGTGGGTCCTCAGGTCTGAAATTTACACACTCTGGTGTAAGTAAACCTATTGAAGAGTTTGATCTCATTCATTTAATGCTACACAGCAGGATATGAGACATAGAAACTGGACATTGTTTTGAGGGTTGGCATCTTTATTGGGAAATCAATGCTTAAGTTATCATTTCCCTTGCTTTAATTATAATTCCAATTTTCTTTTAAGGTGGTGCAGATCAAATAAAAATAGACCATGTCCCTTCTTTGTGAACACTGCCTCATAAATCTCGGATGCATTGCTACAAGGCTCTATCACAGACATTTAACCCAGCTCCCTTGAACATAGAGTTAATTTTGGTTTGAAGTGCCCAACAGTACATCTCATAGTGATCCAATACTCACAAACATCCATCTTTTAAGAAGACCTAGACCATTCTAAAGGAAGTGAAATATTTACAGACATTTACTAAGACTTGAATACATGAGTAAATCTTCCTTACTATATATGGAAAGAAAGGCCATATTGGTTTTTATCCATATATCTTTTCTTTACAAGAGATACTCTCTGAACCTGAAGATGAACCATGTGACGTCGTTCTAGTCTCAAAAGACTATGGTAATACAAATGGTGTATATAGTTCCTTAACTAAGAGAGTTTATAGCTGAAATGATAACCAAAGAACTAAAAGAAAATTGAATAAAGATTGACAGATACTATATTGTAGAATGACATATTTTAGTGCAGGTGTACAAGAAACTCCTTTAAAGAATCCATCACTGATTCAAGACAGATGAACTTGTGGATAAGACAAAGATGTTAAGAATGGTATCTCAGACATAGAAGTTGGCATGTTAACCGGGAATGTAAAAAAGGTGAATTTGAAAGACATCGTGCATCTAAGAAATGACTCTACAAATATTTTTAATTGCTTTTCTTGGTGTAAAATTGTTGAAATACTTTAAATATAAAAATTATGTTTTTTCTACTTTAGAATGTAATAGAAACCTGAAAATGATTTTTAATGAAAATATCAAGGAATGAAATCACAATTGCATTTTTAGTAAAGAAGACTAACATATTTGCATAAATCTAATTTTCCACTTTTTCCTACTGTCTATTACTCTCCAAATTTGCTTTTATGAAAATTACTCAGTTATTGTGATATGGTCACAATTGGAACTAATTTTGAATCCATTTTAGATGCAAATTATTCTACTCCCAGCTACTAAAAGTGACATTGAATCTTAAAACTCCAATTATTGGGAAAGGAGTCAAGATTGGACCTTCTACAAATAAAGTTAGAGACTATTGAGTGACAATTGGCTTGAAATTGGAACATTTCTTTCCTAAATGGAAGAAGGAGGCTCATGAATCTGTAAGGGAAACCACTCACAAATATAAGGGAGCTCCTGAAACTAACACGATTCACAATAACTCTAAGATATTTATAGCTTCCAACATTATGGAAGTAATAGATAGCTGTGGAAAGAGGACATTCTCCAAGCGGGTGAAATGCTGTAAGTCATGCAGAGAGATTGAAGGTTAAAGCTTTCATTAGTCACTATCCATGCTTGGTCTGCCTTTTTGATGATAGAATGAGTAATTTGATGAAAATACAGGGTTTTGGTTTTTTGTTTGTTTGTTTGTTTTAATCAATGGAAAGAACAGAATGCCAAATGCCAAAAAAACAAATCTCATAGGATTAAAGATATAAAAAATAAAAAAATGCAGGGCTTTGAGACAAATTCAATGTTATTAGAACAACAAGAGAGTAATAGAGAAATGAATTGTGAATATATATACAAAACTAAGACAGGTTAAAAATACATACACCTACATGTTCTTAGATTGAAAACAGTGTCCAGGCACAAATAAAGACTAGAGCTAGCTTACCAGAAAAATAAGAGTTGGTAATACCCCAGTCATATAAAGCTGTGCATATGCAGTATGCATATGCAGTATGCATTAGGTATGACCAGTACCCGAGATCCTCAAGCAGTGTTATAGTTAAAAGCCAAAAGCATAGAGCAAAGACTCTTGAAAGCTGCAAAACAGAAATATCAATTCACTTACAAAAGGAAAGCCATTACAACAATAGCTGACTGCGACATAGGGCCTCTAAAAACAAGATTAGGGATAAAGAATTTAGGGATGCAGGTTAGTGGTGATGCATGCCTTTAATCCCAGCAGTAAGGAGGCAGAGGCAGACAGATCTCTGAATTTGAGGCCAGATTAATCTACAGAGTGAGTTCCAGGACAGTCAAGGCTACACAGAGAAACCCCCTCTTAATAAACAAACAAACAAAAATATGGTCAAGAAATAAACAAAAATATCCCCCTAGATTACTGTATCCAGCAATGTTTCCATTCATAATAAAAGGAGAAATAATGACATGCATAAGCATAAATGAAAGAGACCCCAAACTACTGTTAGAAGTGTAGAAAGAATCTGTAGAAAGAAGATAAAGGCAAGTACAATCCCAGGTGCACAAGAAGGGATGGATTCCCCAAAAACATAGGCAAGCAAAGGCAAATATCAAATATTAAGAAAAACTTAAATGACAGGAATTAACATATTCATTTTGATTATAATCATCAACATAAATTTCTATGAAAGCATAGACTGCAAAGAACATACATCAAGGGACTGTAAACCAAAGAATGATATTGTAATTTGAATGAGACTGGCTCTCACATGCTTATATATTTTAGTACTTGATCCCTCATTGTTGTTTGGGAAGGACAGCTGTGTGGCCTTGTTCAAGGATGTGTGCCATAAACAATGGACTTTGACATTTCAAAAGCCCATGCCATCCCCAGGTCTCTCTCTTTCTCTCTCTCTCTCCCTTCCTCCTTCCCTCCCTCCCTTCTCTACCCTCCTTATCATAATTTTAGATAAGGAAATAATCCTCAGATGCTGCTCTAGTGTCATGTTTGCTTTCCTACTTCCATGTTCCCCATTATGACAGTCAATGACTCAGTCTTTGAATATATAAACTTCTAAAATCTTCTATAAATTCCTTAGAAATGGTTTCTCTTTATACCAATTTAAAAGTGACTAAGACGAAGGAAGACTCATACTCCAAGGAAATGGAATCTGGGAGCAGAATAAAGTTGCTATATTCAAATCTGACACAACAGACTTCAAGCTAATATTACTACAAAGTGAAAAAATGCACTAATTATTGATAAGAAGATAATACATCAAGAACTTAAAATAATTCTATATAATGTCAGTGAATCCAATTATAGAACAAAGCATATCCATTAACATATGTGAAGAGATAATCTAGGACAATAGAGTGGCTAAAGGAAATAGTGCATTTTTACCAAGAGATAAACTGTCCACATAAAAATATTTGTAAAACTAACTGGAGTGTAGTTCAGTGAAATATCACTTGCCAAACATGTTCAGGATACTGGGTTCTTATAAGCAAGACTGCAAAAACGTTTTTTTAAAAAGAAAAATCATTAGAGTTAAACTATGCTATAAATCAAATAGACATACAGGATTCTATAAAATATCTCATGCCAACAACTGCAGAATATTTTTATGTCAACTCATGGAACTTTTCCTCATGATAGACAATTTCTAATCTCAAATAGCAAGTCCTAATCAGTGTGAACATTGGAATAATTTTTTAATCTTATTAAATCATAATGGAGTAAAAATAGAGATCAATAGAGGGAAAAATCGAAATTATATAAACACATGGAGGTTGAACAATATACTTTTGAATAATTGTCAGTTATTGATGAAATCAGGGAGAAAAGTCCTAGCAACAAATGAAAATGAAAAAGCAATACATAAAATATGTGAGCTGAAGCAAACACAGTTCCCAGATGGAAACTTGTAGCTATAACTGCATACATTAAAATTTCAGAGAGATGTCAAATGAATTAAAAAGCATGAATTTCAAGGTTATAGAAATATAACAAGCTAAATTCAAAACCAGTAGAGGAAAAAAATAATAAAGATCTGAGCATAAATTCATTAAATAGAGCCTACAAGAACACTGCAAAGGATCCATGAAACAAAACAGGAGCTTTGAAAAGATTAATTCTTAGCCAAGCTAATCAAAAGAAAGTGAGAGCACGCCCAAATTAACTGACTTAGAGATGAAAAGGTTTTTATAACAGATCCCACCATAGGGTAGATGATCACTGGGAACTGATTTGAAAACGTTTACTCCAAAAATTTTGAAAACTTAGAAGAAACATATATATATATATATTAATAAGAACTACCAAAGTTAAGACAAAATTGTTTTGGTTAAGACTTCAACCCCAGCCCTTGACATCCTTATATCCAAAGAGTCTGGAGTGTTTGGGTGGAAGTTCCATCCCAATTTCCCCTCCCCTGTGGGTTACCTCAGTCTAGACTCCACCCTCAAGAAAGCCTGCCAAATGAAGACCACTCCTCAGAGGTGCTCAAGACCACTCCCACAGGGTATTTAAACAGCATCCCAAAGAACAAACAAGTGGTTTTCTGGACTTTCTTCCCCATTTCCTCTCTTGAGGGCTGGAAGGCCACCTGGGAGGGCTGGTATGCATTAAACCTGGACTTTTTCTATTTTAGTTTGGTTTGGTCTGACTTGGATTATTATGTAGACAGAGAGGTTTATCGGGGTGTAAGAACTTTTCAAAAATGATTCAAAATGCCTGAATACATCAGGAACTAGCAGAAAGAGTAAAATATTAGTGGATATCTTCCAATAAAGCAACACAAAATACATGCAGACTCACAAGTAACATTTTACCACATCCATCTCTGAAGATAAACACCAGTTCCCTTTAAATTATTTTATAAGGCAAAGCAGGACAAAACACTCATATATTCATTACTTGAAAACAATATCGCCCTCATACCATTACACCCAAACCAGATTAGTACATAACCACAAAAGAAAAATGAAACAAAAAATGCAGCAACAAATTTGAGAGTGGTATCCTTGATGAACACAGCCAGACATCCTCCACAAGATAATTTATGGCTGAAATTAACAGCATATTAAAATGTTCCTGCAAAACTTTTAAACCAGTTGCATTTCAGGGATGAAGGTAGTTTGACATATACGAATGGCAAACAACATGCAGCACATCATAATGGATGCAGAGAAAGCATCCTACACAATTTTGCATCTCTTCATTATGACAAAAGCCCCAAGGAAACCAGGAAGAGAATGCGCAGACATCAACATAATAAAGGTGATATGCAACAAGTCCACAGCCAAAACCAGTGATTGTGGAAAACCTGAAAGCATTTTATCTAAGATCAGGAAGAGAAAAGAATGTTCATTCTTTGTGCTCATTCAAAGTGCCTGTGTGCCTGTATTCTAAGCCAGAGCAATAATATGAGAGAAAGACATAAAGGCGATAAAAAAGGAGAAAGGGAAGAAATCAAATTATCTGTATTTGCAAATGAAATGAGGCACTATTTAAAAGATCCAAAAGTCAAACCAATGAGTTTTAGATCTGATTTAGAAAAAAAAAATCAGCAATGTATTAGAATATAAAATCAGAATACACACATACACACACAAATGAGGAGCACATTTTGAAAAATATGTTTTAGTTTTCAAATTTTATTCACTTTTAATTAAAATATAATCATAATTTCCCCCTCCCTTTCCTGTCTCCAACCCCTTCCATGTACGCCTCTCCTGAGATATAGATATATAACCTGCCTGGTCCATTTAATGTTATTTGCATTTATGTGAGTTCAGGTTGACCACTTGTTATTCAACATCCAATTAGGGACCTCATCCCTTTGAACAGCTATTTATCCCTCCTCATATTCCTTAGTTTTCTGCAGTTCTTTGTCTAGGGGTGAACCTCAGGAGATTTATCCCCTCCTGTATTAGCATTTCTATTGTTATTATACTTCTTACAGGTCTTGTTTAAGCAGACATGTTATTGAGTTACCATGGATGAAGTTCTGTGTCATTTTTTGGAAACACAATCTTGTGCAGAATTCCCCATCCTCTGGCTTTTACAATAGATGTTGATTATAGTCACTCTCCATTCACATCTTTCAATTCTTCTGGCCTGTTACAAAACTCTCCCAAGCTCATATCCTCTTTTACTTTGTTATTTGAACAATTCCCTTAATCCAATTATTGCTGCCTACTGTAAGAACCAAAGTTAACCAGCAAAAACAACTAACCCAAGGACAGATACACTCTAAAATGCTGACGGCTGTGTTTCTTAACAAACAACAAGTTCAGCCCCCAAACAAGTTTGTCTGTGTGGCATGTAGTTGAATGGATCTGGGTGGGAGGTACATAGGAAGGAAACACCAGGATATATGCTTGCTGATTGAACTTAATGGGTAATAAGTTGGCCCTATGGTTTTGCCTTTTAAGCCTCTGCAAAAACATGACTTGTCAATATTTCCTGGAAATTTTGCAATGGACCTGGTCAGACTCCATCATCTTAGCCAATATTTAATTAAAGTTCACTTCAAATTTGTTTCAAAGTTGTGGAAATATTTTTCTCTTGAGATACTCAAGTTTAACATCCGCAAGTATATGGGTTTGGTGCCATCCCACTGGGGCACTGGTAATCAGTTCATGATGACACCCCCAAGTAAGAGTGGCTCTTCCTTACTCTCTGCTGTCTTTAAATACAAAAGACCTATACAAAAACCACTCAATTAAAATTTCAGTGACTTGTTTTTTTTCTAAATAATAACATCAGCAATAAGTTTTTCAAATTTATAACAAATCTACTGAGAAAGATATTAGCAAAATATCCTCTTTCAGAATAAAAAACAAAACTAAAACTAAAAATAAGCCTAACCAAGGAGATTAAAACCTTTTAAAATAAAAGCATAGAGATTAGTTTCTTAAAAGATACTAATGACATCCTTCATAGAACTAAAAAAATACCCTAAAATTTATATGGAATGGTAAGATATATATGAACAAAGTAATGCAACACCTGATTTCAAGTACACTACAGAGTAATAGGGAATGAAAAGAAGGCATTGTCATGAAGGCATATTGCAATACAGAATATATGCACGACAATACAGAATCCATCTTGGCACACATCTCTGAATCTGTAAAAAGGGGCTAAAACATGAAGTCAACATAATCCATTTAGCAGATGGTTCTGGCAAAAGTGAATATCTCCATGTATACCACTAGTACTAAAGCCTCTGTTCCTCTACTTAAAAAAAAATCATATGTATAAAAGATCTCGGGGTAATAAAAATGTTACTTCAAAGCATGGGAAACTATTTTAAGAAATAAAAATAGGCAATGGCTTCCAGACTGGAACCTCAGTAGCTTCAGCAATAATAGCAAAACTTGACAAATGAGCTTTCAACAGACTGAAGAAAATCTCTACAGCCAAAGAGATCATCAAACGAGTGAAGAGACAGCCTGCAGAGTGGGGAAAAATCTTCAACAGCTATTCATCTGACAGAAAATTAATATCCCAAACATATAAACACTAAGGAAATTGAACACTAAATGAACAAGTAGGCTACTAGATAAGTAAATAAATGGACTGAACACACAGTTTTCAAAAGAAGTACAAATATCTAAAAATATCACGAAAAATGTTCAAAGGAATGTAAATCAAAAGTTTATTGAGAATTCATCTCCCTTAATTCACAATGACTGTCAGGAAGAAAAATATGAACAAAAAAATGTTTGTAAGGGTACAGGTACATAAGAGTCTTAATACAATAAATTTTAAAACTTTAAATACCCATTACCTATAAGCTGTAATGCCTGGAGAAGTTTATGCTTCAATGATGCATTACAGACATCATTATGGACGTTTCTGAACAAAATGAATACAGAGCTACCTTATAATCCACGTGTACCACTCATAGGTATATACCCAATGGACTCCTTGCAAACATAACACAGAGAGAACTGTTTATTACAGCTTATAGATAATGGGTATTTAAAGTTTTAAAATTTATTGTATTAAGATGTGTAAACTGAATAGTGACTTTCAACATGACATTTCCATAAATGAATACAACTTGATTATATGTACTTCTTACTATTATACCCATTTATCTCCCTCCCTCTTATGTTCTTAATATTTTTACCCTCCTCAGAAATCCCATTGTTTTCATAGCTTCTGTTTTCTGATTTCAAATGAAAGAAAATATATTATTTATTTTTGGGGTTTTTTGCTTATTTGTTTTTTGCTCTCTCCCCCTCACCTCTATCTTATCAATTCCATGTCTTTCTGCTTTCTAAGCAATATGGGTTTCCATCTTGACTTTGGGTCCTATTTGCTAAATTTACTATATTGTTCTTGCATCTTTCAGAACATTTTTCTTATCTTCTTTATTAAAATGTGTATACAAATTAAAGAGTTATTCTAGTTGTATCCATTTTGTTTCATTGTATCAATTTCTTTCTTCTTTCCTGGTGAATGATAGACATTCCATTGTGTCAATGTGCCACATTTTCTTTATACATTCATCTTTTGATGAGAAGTACATATAACTTTGCCAGAGCCCAGCATTAGAAATTCCTTAAGAAATTATATGAAAGTTAGAGGTATAAACCAGAATAGTAGAAAAACTTGAGATTAACTTATTTTAGCAAAGAAGACACACAGAACTGAAAAATTCTTATAGCAATTAGGCCAACACTAATCAGAAGGAAAGAATGTAATGTGTGACTCCACCCTCTAGTTCATTCTGCCAAAGTCTTCAGTTTTGATGAGTGAAGTAGCTATAATATTAGATTTAGTTTCAGCATGAAGCCCTAGATTCAGATCTCTGATTGCCCCTTGTATATTTACAGCAGAGCATCCTCTATCTTCCTTCCCACACAGCTAAAATTTACTTTCTTATTCTCAACATACAAATATATCCTTGTGGCTTTTAACCAATGTTGGGATTACTATCTCCTTCTCCAACTTAGAATCTCCTTTCCACACCACACAAATACTACCAGTAACCTAAGGGATCTATAAATCAACTCCTTCATATTCAAGGTAGCTTTTCCTTAATCCCCCTTTACTGGGCTCTCCTTACTGTCACTCTACATTGCCCCTTGTTGAAAAGCCTTGTGTAAAAACAAATGGATATAGCTCTTTTTTAGGGTTAATATCTTGTGCCCTTTCATGGTAACATACCTATTAGTATTGTCCTTCTTCAAGTCATGTTTAGGAAACCATGTTGATAAGACTGCTTGGGTGTAGCTTTTCTATCTTTGCTAGAAGACACAATCTCATGGAAAACTTCTTTTAGCAAGATAAGGATAGAGCTGACACCAAGAAAGAAAAAGAGGAGAATGATTGAAAGAGAGCATGGGGCAAGTACATGGGAGAGCTTAGAGGTTAGAAAGGAGGGGAGAAATGATGAGATTACATCATAATCTAAAAAATAATATAAACTTTAACAAGAGTAATTGAGAAGATAGAATAGTTTGGAGGTGGAGAGGTGGAGACATCCAGCCTTGCCTACTTGGAGAAGTTGAAGCAAGTTAAAAAAAATGTTTAATAAAGGGAGATGGATTTCTGTTGAGTGATGGCACTTCATATTTTCCCTCTGGTCCCCACTTGCACTTACAAATATGCATGCATGTTAAGCAGCCACATGCCAACATAGTCACATAAATGATTCTGATTTAAGTCAATTTTAATTATATAACATTCAATTCTTTCCCTTTTGTAGTATTAAAGTCAGCTTTGCTTCTGCTTGATTCTACCACTGAGCTATATGCTCAGCTCTCATTCTTTTTCCATGTCAACCATGTGGAGAAAAAAAGACCTGGAAACATGTCATGCCACTGACCAGCTTGTAAGTTATTATGAATTTCCTTGTGTTGTTTAACAAAATTCCTGGGAAGATGCTCCCCATGTCTACTCACCTGGGAGGATGCTCCCCATGTCTACTCACCTGGGATGATGCTCCCCATGTCTACTCACCTGGCACAGCCATCTACACTGGAACAATCATGAAGCCAGCACAGGTGAGCTGAGTGCAAAAACCACTGTCATCCTGTCTCTCACTTTCAACTTTGATCTCGGTGTGTTTCATGTTTGGGGGCGTTTCTACATTATAATTCATTTAATGTCTTTCCCCAAGAAACTTATGTCTGAGCCTCTTTAGGAAATCCTGAATCTTGTGCCCCTCCCTCTTTTAAGGAGATAATTTGATCCAGCCCTACTTGGAACACTTCCTCCTGCCCCAAAGATTGTGAAAAGCACAAAGATGCTGAAAACTTATAAGGCCATGACTCCACAAACTTCTTGGGACATCTGCTCCCAAGCAAATTCAAACAGGGTAATTAAAACAATGTAAAATTAAAGAAGGCTGATAAGCTCCAACTAATCAGGAAGCTTGACAACAGACTGAAGGCCTCTTCTTACATTAGACTCAGAGTTTGCTGAATAAGGAAACTAAATAGGAAGTTTGGCAGGGCATGCCCCTACAAAATTAAAAGCTCAATGACAGGCTAATTAATGAATAACACTTTGTACTCTAAAAACAGATAGCACACTATTCAAGGCAACATAATTCACCTGAACTGGCTCACATATTTTCTATTTACCTAATTCTTTAAAACTGCAAATGCTGCCAGCCTGGAAACAGGTGGTTATATATTAAATATGCTTGCTCTAACAACACAGTCTAATAGATTCTTTGAAATAAGGTTACGGGACTGTGATAAAAGCAAAATTTGTTCTATCTGTATGTATTAATTGTAACTGAATCTATGACCCTGCACATGTTATAGAAAATTAAACATATGTCCAGAGACAACCTGATATAATCTATATCTTTTGAAAAAAATCATGAGTCTGTCTTTGTCTTATGAATCTGTATAAAGAAAGAAAGAACCTGATTGTTAGTTAGTCAGGCTGCAGAATTATACTGACTATCATGCATGACTCACTTCTTCCCTCTCTGACATCTTCCAACCTCTCTGGACCTGTCAAATGCAGGGACTGGCTCCTGGCACTCACCGCAGATAAGAAACCCATGATAGACCACTACAGATACCACTGAAGTCCAACTTGCTGAGCAATGGAGTGTGACTGGGTTTACTTACAGGAATATGGGGGAAGGGTTACTTACAGGAGCAGAAGTGATTCAAAGACAGTAGCAGCAGCAAATCACACCCAGTGTGTGTGACAATGTACAAAGGCTGGGAATCTGGGACACATTGCACAGCCTGCAAGCAGCTCAAATGATGGCAAGTGTCCCTGCCAAGTGACTCAATTGGTCTAAACTTCTTCCAGGCAACTTGGCTGCTTTCTGTTTCTTCCAGGCAGCTGCTGGAGAGGCTCAGCGTCTTTGTTGGAGGTTGACTTGTCTGAGAGTCACTCTTTTGTTTATTCTGGTGGGGTGGGATCTAGTGACTCTAGATAGATTCAGAGACATCCTGAAGCTGTTTTGAATTGTTAACCTTCTTGCTTACAGAGTTTCCCTGCAGGATGAAATGCTTAAATCTTGGAGGGAACTGCTACACATTAATCTGGGCTTAGTCTGTAAGAATAATTTATTTGTAGGAGGTAAAGGCAATTAAAGATACAGTGTTTCCTTCTTCCCTCTTTCACACCACTGCTTAAGCTCCTCATAGGAGCTGATATCATTGTGTGCACAAAATAATTGAAGGTGAAAATATGTTTATTTGAATGTCAAAACCAGAACGATCTCAGATGCTATGAAGAAAGACAATTCAAGATATGGACATGGAAAAATGTTAAGGATATTCTACCTTAATGTCTTTAAAATAACATTTTAATTGAAATTGAACATATACATATACACATAATATATTTACTTATGTTTATAAATACATACATATATGGATGAATATGTATGTAATGTAAATACATATATATTACATGATTATAGGGTACAATGAACTGTTTTGGTACAGCTATATTGTAGAATGATTATATTAGCAAACTAAAAAGAATAAATTAATGGAATTTTGTTCACTGTTTAGTATCTACTTCCTCAAAAATTGAAGAAGTTCCATTCATATTCTTATTAAAATATACCCACAATTTGAACTATAAATGAACTTTTATGTCAACCTTATTGGTAAAAATTCAAAACTGAAAAAAATTCAAATGTATTTCTTTTAGAGGACTTATTGGTGGTTATTCTGTCCTCAAAATGGAACGCTATTCAGCTTATTGAACTACAGAAATCTTTATGGCTTTATGCTAAATGAAAAAAAAGCAAAAACCTGTATCAAAAATTCTATTTTATTGATAAATGCTCTTAAAAAGTATGATAGAAAATAACTAAATGCTTGTCAGGATTTATAACTAAACAATGACAATGCAGAGGTCAGAGCAGGGATTCTATACATTTCTTAATATAACACAGAGAATATGTCCATAAGAAGAGAAGAATAAGCAGCAGCCACCTTTGTAGTCGCACAAGGAATGTGTAATTTATAACCTGCATTCCTTTGGGGAGTAAACATAAACTTTAAAGTATCTCTTTCATCTAATATCATTTCACCAGTGTATCGTTGAGGATGAACCCTGAGGAAATGGGGTTTGAGGTCTTGGAGTTGGTCAAGTTGGCTAGATTATACTTAAATAATTCCCAAACCAAAGTTTCTTAATACAGTAAACATATTCGTGGTTCATGATGCATGTACTGAATTGATCATTAGGAAGTTTATTACAGCTTCTCAGGTATTAAGACCAATGAATTTTCATCCCTAAAGACTGCAGTAAAGTATCAATATTGTAAAAGAAACACAATATGTGACTTTCATCATGTGTCTTCCATCTGGGAATGATGAGTATCACTTTGCTGACATTCTGTAGGATAGTGCAAATCATATGGCCCTGTCTGAATGACTGGCATGTACACAGAGACTGTAGCTGCTAAATGTTTTACATAACTCTGATATCATCACACTATGCCATCTTAATTCTTCCACCTTGGGACTAGACTGAATTTAGAAGAAAGGAGAGGAAAGCCACCTTTAACCTTAATGTGTTATACTTCTTTCAAAGTCTATTCCTTATCCAAGGCTTTTATTTTTCATAAGCATAATTAGCATGGCAATATTTGATATATTATTAAACTTAGCAATACTTTAATCATATACAAATTGTTGTAATTTTGTGAGTACATGCAGTTTTCTTATAAATATAGTCCATGATTTTTTAATAACAAATTAGGCAGAAGAATTATTATATGTTCTGGAATTTTAACCCAAAATATAGTGAAAGGAAACAAAATAATTGGTACAAATTTGTCTTTCTACCTGTACTTGATTATCCAACTAAGCTTTTCTCTTCATAAAAGAAATGATAAAAAACTGGGGTTCTGCTAAGAGTATCCCATGAAAACTATGAATCTTTATCAGTATATGTGTGTGTGCTGTCCTTGTTTTCTTGGCTGCTCTATAGACACTGATCTTTAACACGTACTTAACAGATAAATGGGCATCATAGATCAAGATGTGAATGACTTACTTGGTTTCTACAGACAGACTCTGACTGTGCTTCATTGAGGTTGAATTAGAGTTCGGTGTGATAGGATTTTTTTCATTTCCTCACTCATAGGTTTGATATGGAGTCTCCTTGCTGACTCATACTCTTGTCTCCATTGCTGTGGACATTTAAAATTGAAGTTCTCTTCACCAGAAGCAATAAGCAAGAAATGTCATGTTTTTCGTGCCAAATCATCATTTTCAGTGTGACTCACATCTCAGTGGTTGACAAAACTGCCCTGTGGTTTGGAGATGTTCCTACTTGTACTAAAGCCCTCTCAGACTGGCATCAGACCATAGGTTTGTTTCCAAAATTATTATCGTTTAAAAGTTTTACATCTTCATTTATTTACAACTCATTTTGCAAATTGATGATCTGAATATTTCTAAAGTAGTACATCATGGGGTTCAGATAATTTTTATTCCCAGGCATTTACTGAATACTTAATTACACATCAATACAAAAAATGATTGCACAAGGTATGGACTGTATAGGTCTTCTATAGCAGAAAAAAAAACACATATGAGTAAATAGTACACAGAAAAGCCAAACTGACCTAGTCTAAACTGGATCACCTAGAGTAACTGGGTGTGAAGTTACAGGCAGTTGTAAGCCACCTTATCTGTGTGCTGAGAACCAATATGGGTCTTCAGGATAGTAGTAAGGGCTCTTAATTAGTGAGCCATCTCTCTAATCCAATAATAAACTGCTTTAGTTCACTGGGCATCAGATTGATTGTTATACAGTAAAAGCTTTGAGCACTATATAATATGTTCAGGTTGATATAAGATGGTAAAATGTACATGTGCATCATCATTGACTTAAATTGCACATCATAGAGAAGGTGGTTTGCATAAGGTATTCTGTACAACAGGTAATAATGAAAGTACTTTAATTCACAGAAAGAATTTTTGTTAATTTTAAAGCTAGAACACAGAGTAAATGTTTCATTATGGTATTTTTACATATCCTTGGTCATTCATTTCTTTCCCCAAATTCCCTGCTTTATATCCCTGCAACTTTCATGTGAGTCATCAGCTAACGACCACTTCTGCTTCATGGAAATGAATTTGAAAAAAAAAAACCTCAGAGCTTTTAATCATTATGGGTTTAAAATAATAAAATTTATTTTGATGTTAGCCCTCCATCAAGGTTGTCTTTAGTCATTCAACACATGGGCCACCCAGTTGTAGTGATATTCTGATTATGTTTTAGAAATAAAGTCTGCCTGAAGATCGGACTACAGAGTTAAACGACTAGAGTCCTGGGAGTATTGACACACATCTTTAATCCCTGGACTTGGGAGACAGAGGCAGAGGGATCTCTGTTAGTTCAAGTCTACCTTGGGCTACACAAGATTGAATCTGTCTAAAAGAGAAACCAAGCTCACACAAAGGTGATCCCAGCACTTGGGATCCCATACCTTTAATCCAAACACTAGGGAGGTAGAGACAGGAGTTATATGGCTGAGTGGAGAGAGGAATACAAGGCAGAAGGAGACAAGAGTATAGAGAAGTCTGAAGTCTGGTGGAGAAAGTTGCAGTCTGAGGTTTGGTAGAGAAAAACTGAGTCTGGAGATGCAGACTGATCTGAGGGCAGGATCACCCCTTCAGTCTGAGCACTGGTAGAGGATAAAAGAAAACCAAGCCTCTCTAGTGACTGTTCTCTCTGTTTCTCTGATCTTATGCATTAACCCCTATATCAGGCTCTGTGTTTTTATTATTAAAACCAACTAGAATTTACGCTATACCCAGTTAATGACTAGAAACTTTCCCTTTGCTGATTGCTGTGTAAGCTGCAAGCATGAGCTCTATGGAATGGAGCTCTGGAGTTTGGATTGCTAGCCTGGAAGCACTGCACACTATGGCAGTGAGCCACTCATTATCCAGAACCATAAGCGGAAGTAAGCAAAATATTGTGATGTGTTCTGTTTCTGTAAGTATAATGTGAACTTCAAAAAGGAGGTGATTGTGTCTTCTGTCTTCTTCCCCATTTTAAGTATCAAGGTATTAAAGAACTTGCAAATAGCAACTAACAATTAAATATGTGCTGAGAATGTGTTCCATGTTTATCATCATTATTAGCATCACCATTATGTTTGCAATAGTGACTGTGATGGCTAGTGCTAATTATCAACTTGACAGACTCAAAATCACCTTAGAGATCGAACTTTGGGAATCTTGGTTATCTTAATTACAGTCAAGGTTGGTAGGCTTGCTCATTATTGTTGGAACAATTCCATGGATTGGATCTTAGACTATAAGTGGAGGAAGAAAGCTAAGCAACAGCATGTGTCCACCACTCTCTGCTTCCAGTTATGAATGACATATGGCCAATTCCTCCAAGGTACTGCCACTTTTACTTCTCTGACATTATAGGATGTACTCTTGAACTATGAACTGAATAAGCACATTTCCCTAAGATGCTTTCGTTAGAATGTTCTTTCATAAGAGAAAAAGTAGTTAAGTTAATGACCATATAAATAGCATTTCAAAGACACCAAGAAAATCAAAGGAGAGGCATAGCCCAGAGAATATTACAGGAAACATGAAATTTCATTATAAGTATATAAGAGGCTTTCACTAGGATAAAACAAAAAAAATTTATATAATTAATTTGAACCACAAACATAAGTAACATGAACTGATAGATGTATTTCTGGCATCTATCAAGAATGTATGCTGTAGTGTCAAGAAACTCAATTTGGATCTTTGTTGCTGCCCAATTTTCTAGTTCTCATTTTGGTTATTAAATCAAATTTCTTAAAGCAGACCACACTTGCTTACATGTCTAGTGGTCTTGATGAGACTCAGTAAACTGAGTATGTGGTTTATGCTGTGCCTGTAATTCTCATGCCCTCCTATCACTTCAGTTCTGTGCTGTCTCTCCACCCGCCTGTTCTCTCATGTTACAGACCAAGCATCCAAAGACTGATTCCTGTGCTTGGAGAAATTCCAGCAAACAATGTGAGCTATTTTTTAATCTCTGTGCCTCGGAAATTAATAAATCCTGCTTTCTACACCGCATTCTTCACTTTTCAACAACTCTTAACTGAAGAAAGAGCTTTGTAAAAGGCAACAAGCCAACAGCATGAGGCTTGAAATCAGAGGTGGAATATGTCCAGCAGTTGTAGCTTTTAAGATTATTTTAGCTATCCTGGGTTTATTATGTTTTCATATGGAGTTGACTATTATCCTTTCAAGGTTTGTAAAGAAATGTGTTGCAATTTTGATGGGGATTCCTTGAATCTGTAGATTGCTTTTGGTTGGATAGCCATTTTTACTTTGTTAATTCTACCAGTCTATGAGAATGGGAGATCTTTCCTTCTTCTGTTATCTTCTTCTGTTGCAGAGGGAGGGCCCACTTGGTTATTCCTGCCGTCTTGCTAGTTTAATCCAGAAATAACCACACAGAAATTGTATTAATTAAATTACTGCTCGGCCCATAAGCTCTAGTTTCTTATTGGCTAATTTTTACATCTTAATTTAACCCATTTTTATTAATCTGTGTAGCCATGTGGCAGTGGCTTACCGGGTAAAATTCCCAGTGTCTGTTTCTGGCAGATCCATGGCGTATCTCTTCTACTCTACCCTTCTTTCTCCCAACATTAAGTTCTGCCTTCCCTGCCTACCTAAGTTCTGACCTAGCAATAGGCCCAAGGCAGTTCTTTATTAACCAATGAAAGCGACAAAGGCAGAAGGGCCTCCTACATCATTCATCAATTTCTTTCTTGAAAGACTTGAAGATTCTATATTACAAATCTTTCACTTACTTACTTAGAGTTATGCCAAGATATTTCTTATTATCTAAGGTTATTGTGAATGGTATTGTTTCCCTGATTTCTTTCTCACTCCTTTTGTTATTTGTATATAAAAGGGTTACTGGTTTGTGTAGTGGCATTTCAATTGTATTTTAATAAATAAAGCTTGCCTGGGGGTTGAAAGAGTAAAACAAACACACTGCACACTTGTCAGTCTTACAGGTGGTAACACACACCTTTAATCTCAGTAGTCTCACTAATTGCCATAGATACTGGGTGGTTCATGACTTTAATGTGCCCCAGGGTTGCATACCTATAATCCCAAGATTAGAAAGGATTAGAAGATGGAAGAGAACAGTTCTCAGACACACTCTTAGTTTGAGATTCCTGTAGGCAGTATCGCTATTTCAAACTGAGGTCGAGGTAAGGGGCAGTGGCTGGGTTATTTGATTTTCAGATCTTCAGGTTGAACCCCAACTTCTCTTGCTGAGTTTTCATTAATTTTTTATGTTTACTTAAGAAAACTTTTATTTAAAATGCATATGAGACTTTGTTGGTAATGTCATGTACATGAGAATTAAACAAACAATTAGAGTCCCTCTTTTAGAGACATTCCTCACATCAGTGTTATTATGAGAACCTGATGCTGGCAACAGTGACAGAAATGTAACAGAAGTCCAGACAGTGCTGACAATCCCCAGTGAGATGTGTTTCTTATATTCTTCCATGTCTTGAAACAAATAGAATTTCCATGTACACCAAGAAAACATTTCCAGTGCTTAGATTTCTTTCTCTTTTATGCAAAGTGTGTACTGGTGAGTAGCTTCAGAAATTAAATGCCATAGAAATTAGCACATGTTACATAAGTAACCATTAGAAAAAATAATAGTGGTAATGATTTTTAGGTCTGCCTAACTAAGGGCTCTGTTAAAGCCAAACATTATTCTCAGTCATGATGACATGTAGGCTCTTGGGCATGTGTCTTTCAGAGAAGGCTATGCACAAGGGGACAAAACAATAAGAATTTTAAGCTCTTCCTGAACCATTTATTTTCAGTCAGTATTTTCTAATAGCGTATGTGGGATGTCAAAGTAGTTTTATATTATGTATTATGGGTGGACATTCCATAGCATTCTCTTCCCAGTATTCCTTCATTAATTCCATGCACTGAAATGAGACTCAAAACATGCTCAAAGACTTTCTTGTGACCATCTTGCTTCAAGAAACTTATCTTAATTCCCCTCTGAATTTAATTGTCTTGCTATTCTTTTTTATTTTTTTCTGTTTTTATTTTCTTTATTTTTTTATTGAGCTATACATTTTTATCCATTCCCCTGTCTTTCTCTCCCCTCCTCTTCTACCTCTCCCATTGTCTCCATAGTCCAAATTTACTCAGGAGATTTTGTCTTTTTCTACTTCCCATGTAGATTAGATCCATGTATGTCTCTTTGTCATCTAGGTTCTCTGGGATTGTGATTTGTAGGCTGGTTTTACTTTGCTTTATGTCTAAAAGCCACGTATGTGTGTGTATATAGGATATTTGTCTTCCTGGGTCTGGGTTACCTCACTCAATATGATGTTTTATAGATCCATTCATTTTCTTGCAAATTTCAAGATATTATTTTTTTCTGTTGTGTAGTACTTCATTTTGTACCACATTTTCCTTAACCATTCTTCAGTCAAGAGGCATTTAGGTTGTTTCAAGGTACTGGGCTATGACAAACAATGCTGCTATGAGCATAGTTGAGTACATGTCCTTGTGGCATGATTGAGCATCTTTTGGGTATATACCCAAAAGTGATATTGCTGGGTCTTAAGAAAGGTTGTTTCCTAATTTTCTGAGAAATCACCACACTGACATCCAATGAGGCTGTACCAGCTTGCATTCCTGCCAACAATGGAGGAGTGTTCATTTTTTCCCACATCCTCTTCAGCATAAGCTGTCATCAGGGTTTTGATCTTGGCCATTCTTAATGGTATGAGATGGAATCTTAGAGTTGTTTTGATTTGGATTTTTTGATGGTTGATGTGGGATTGGTGAAGATCCTTTCCTATTCTTTAGGCAGCCATTTTGTCTCATTGACCATTTTCTTTGCTTTACAGAAGCTTCTCCATTTCAGAATGGCCCATATATTGTTTTTCTCAGTGTCTGTGCTACTAGGGTTATAGTCAGGCAGTTGTCTCCTTTGCAAGTGAGTTCAAGTGTTCTTCTGACTTTCTCTTCTTTGAGGTTCAGTGTGGTTGGTTTTATGTTGAGGTGTTTGATACAGTTGGACTTGAGTTTTGTGCATGACTATAGATATTTATCTATTTTCATTCTTCTACAATCTGATATTCAGTTATGCAAGCACCATTTGTTGAATATGCTTTCTTTTTTTCCATTTTATATTATTTGCTTCCCTATCAAAAATCAGGTGTTCATAGATGTGTGGCTTGATATCTGCCTCTTTTATTTGATTCCATTTTTTTTCTACTGTCTGTTTTTATGCCAGTAATAGGCTGTTTTCAGTATTGTAGCTGTGTATTATAGTCTGACTTCTGTAGAAATCAGGGATTGTGATGCCTCCAGAAGTTCCTTTATAGTACAGGATTGTTTTGGCATCCTGCATTTTTTTGCTTTTCCATATGAAGTTGAGTATCATTCTTTCAAGGTCTGTGAAGAACTTTGCTGTGATTTTGAAGGGAATTGCATTGAATCTGTAAATTGATTTTGATAAGATTGCCATATTGATTATGTTAATTCTACCTACTCAAGAGCATGGGAAATCTTTCCATTTTTCTGGTGTTTTCTTCAATTTCTTTCTTCAGAGGTTTAAAGTTATTGTCATACAGGTCACCCAATGGTTTGGTTAGAGTTACTCCAAGATATTTTATGCTATTTGTGGCTATTTTGAAGAGTAATGTTTCTCTGATTTTTTTAAAAGCCTATTTATCATCTGTGTAAAGAAGGGCTACTGATTTTTTTCTAGATAATCTTGTATCCTGCTATAATACTGAAGGTGTCTATGAGTTTTAGAAGTTCCTTCATAGAATTTTTGGGGCCTCTTTATAAACTATCATATCATCAGCAAATAGTGAGAGTTTGACATCATGATTTTGATTTGTAGCCCCTTGATTTCCTTTTGTTGTCATATTGCTAACCTCAAAAACAAAGAACCTTGTCTTGTTCCTGAGTTCAGTGACATTGCTTTGACTTTCTCTCCATTTATTTTGATATAGGCTGTTGGATTGCTGTATATTGCCTTTGTTATATTTAGGTATGTTTCTTGTATCCCTGTGATCTCCAAGACCTTTATCATGAAGAGATGCTATATTTTGTTGAATGCCTTTTCAGCATCTAATGAGATGATCATTTTTTTTCAGTTTGTTTATATGGTGGATTATATTGACAGATTTTCATATGTTGAAACATCTCTGCATCTCTGGGATGAAGCTGACTTGATCATGGAGGATGATTTTTCTGATGTGTTCTTGGATTCGATTTGTCAGTATTTTATTGAGTATTTTTGCACCAATATTTCTGAGTGATATTGGTCTGTAATTCTCTTTCTTAGTAATGTCTTTGTATGGTTTGGCTATCAGGATAATTGTAGTCTCATAAAAGGAGTTTGGAAATGTTCTTTGTGTTTCTATTCTGTGCCACAATTTGAGAAGTATTGGTATTAGTTCTTCTTCAAAAATATTATATAATTCTTTGTTGAAATCTTCTGGTCCTGGGCTGTTTTTGGTTTGGAGAATATTAATGACTATTTTTATTGTTTTATCAGTTTTACATTTATTTAGTCTGCTTATCTGGTCTTGATTAAATTTCATAAGTGATATTTTCCAGAAAAGTTCTTTTAAGTTTTCCGAAATTACGGAGTACAGGTTTTCAAAATATGACCAAATGACTCTTTGGATTTCCACTATGTCTGTTGTTAAGTCCCCATTTTCATTTCTCATTTTGTTAATTTGGATATTCTCTTTCTCTGCCATTTGGTTAGCTTGGATAAAGATTTGTCCATTTTGTCAATATTCTTGAAGAACCAACTCTTTGTCTCATTGATTCTTTGTATTGTTTTCTTTGCTTTTATTTTGTTGATTTCAGCTCTCAATTTGATTATTTCCTGCCATCTAGTCCTCCTGGGTGAGTTTGCTTCTTTTTGTTCTAGAGTTTTCAAGTGTTCTGTTGACTCACTAATGTGGATTTTTTCCAGCTTCTTCATATAGGCATTTATTACTATGAACTTCCCTCATAACATTGTTTTATTGTGTCCCATGAATTTGTGTATGTTGTGTGGTCATTTTCATGGAATATTATGAAGTATTTGATTAGTTCCTTTATTTCTTCTTTGACCCATTGATGATTCAACTGAGTATTGCTTAATTTCCATGTGTTTGTGGGCTTTCTGAAAATAGTGTTGCTGTTGAATTCTACTCTTAAGCTATGGTGATCTAATAAGATAAATGGGGTAATCCCAATTATTTGTATCTGTGGAGGTTTACATTGTTGCCTAGTATGTGATCAATTTTTGAGAAGGTTCCAAGAGGTGCTGAGAAGGTGTTTTTGTGTGTGTGTGTCTGGATGTAATGTTCTATAGATGTCTGTTAAGTCCATTTGTGATACAACATTTGTTAATTCTATTATTTATCTGTTAATTTTCTGTTTGACCCTCCTGTTCAGTGGTGAGAGTGGGGTGTCGAATATCTTTGTAAAAGAAATGATACTAAAGCTTAAAGCATACATTAAACCCCACTATTACTATGTTAGTGGGGTTTAATGTGTGCTTTAAGTTAGTGGGGTTTAATGTGTGCTTTAAGTTAGTGGGGTTTAATGTGTGCTTTAAGTTAGTGGGGTTTAATGTGTGCTTTAAGTTAGTGGGGTTTAATGTGTGCTTTAAGCTTTAGTATCATTTCTTTTACAAATAAGGGTGTTCTTGTATTTTGGGCATAGATTTCCTCTTAATGGATTTTTCCTGTGACTAATATGAAATGTCCTTCTTTGTCCCTTTCGACTGATTTTAGTTTGAAGTCTATTTTGTTAGATATTAGGATAGCTATGACAACTTGTTTCCTAGTCCATTTAATTGGGAAACTTTCCCCCAACCCTATACTCTGAGGCAATGTCTGTTTTTGAAGTTGAGGTATGTTTCTTGTATGCAGTAGAAGGATGTATTCTGTTTTTTATTTTTTAATCCAACCTGTTAGCTTGTGTCTTTTTATAAGTGAGTTGAGTCCATTTATATCAAAGGATATTAATGACCAGTGATGTCTAGCTCCTGTTATTTTAGAATCTGTTGTTGTTTATGTTACTATGTGTGTTTTTCACTTCTTTGGGATTTGCTGCTGTGAGATCATCTATTGTCCGGGGTTTTGTGCATGTAGTTTGCTTCCTTTGGTTGGAATTTTCCTTCTAAGTCTATGTGTAGGGCTGGGTTTCTAGCTAGGTATTGATTAATCTGGTTCTGTCATCAAATATCTTGTTTTGTCTGTCTATGGTGATTGAAAGTATTGCTTGGTATAGTAGTCTGTGTTGACATCCATGGTCTTTTAATGTCTCCATAATGCTTGACCAGGAACTTCTGGTGTTCATTGTTCCTTTGCGATGTTCCTTTTCTGATAGGTCTGCCTTTATACTTTACTCGATATTTTTCTTTTGTAACTCTTAATATTCTTTTTGTATTCTGTATGTTTAGTGTTTGGCTGTTATTTGGCAAGGGGACTTTTACTTTGATCATGTCTATTTGGTGTTCTGTAAGCATTTTTTATCTTCATATTCATATCCTTCTTTAGGTTGGGATGTTTTCTGATTTTTTTGAATATATTTTCTATGCTTTTGAGTTGGACTACTTTTCCTTCTTCTATTCCTATTGTTCTTAGGTTTGGTATTTTCACGGTATCCCATATTTTCTGGATATTTTGTGTTAAGCTTTTATTAGATTTAATGTTTTCTTCAAACAATGAGACTATTTCCTCTATTTTATCTTCAGCACTTGAGATTCTCTCTTCCATCTCTTGTATTCTGTTGTTTATGCTTGCATTTGTGTTTCCTGATCATTTTCTCATAATTTCCTTTGCTATAACTCCCTCGGTTTATGTTTTCTTTATTGTCTCTATTTCAGTTTTGGAGTCTTGAATGATTTCTTTCATCTGTTTGGTTGCTTTTTCTTTGTTTTCTTATAGTGATTTATTGATTTCTTCGAAATTTTTGTTTGTCTTTTCCTTCATTTCTTTAAGGGAATTTTTCATTTTCACTTTAAGGGCCTCAAAAATTCTCCTAAAATTATTTTTTAGGTCATTTTCTTCTGCTTTATCTATATTTGGGTGATCAAGTCTTTCTATTTTAAGGCCACTAGTTTTTGTTGGTATTGTATTGCTCTTTGTGCTGTTGAGTCTATTCTTACCTTGTCTACCCATCTTTTCCTGATTGGTGTAGTGGGGATTGTGTCTCTCATGATCAATCTTCCAGGTGCCAGTGGATCCAAGGCTCAGATTGTTGATCCTCATGGTGAAGTGAGGACCATGATTCCAGTTACCCCATAGGTCACATGGTGTTCCAAGCAGTCACTCAGCACTCCCAGTAGTCACTCTAGAATTCTGGGGATCATTAGGGCCTGCTCCCAAAGAGGTTGCTTGCTTGGGACTTCTCCTGCTAAGGTTTCTGCCTTGGGAATGAGCCAATAGAATTCACTGCCTCAGGCCTGCATTGGTGGAGGTGTCTAAATTGGTCCTGTTTCATCCTCGGTGGTCACTGATTCATTCCTGGTCCTGCAGAGGTCTCTGGTTAGGGTCTTCTCCCTCAGCAGTGGTT
This sequence comes from Ondatra zibethicus, assembly GCA_004026605.1. NCBI lineage: Eukaryota > Metazoa > Chordata > Mammalia > Rodentia > Cricetidae > Ondatra > Ondatra zibethicus. The sequence continues at coordinate 26,613 of PVIU01010169.1, forward strand.
CTCTTGTACGTGCTCCTGTGGAGGTCATTGCTTCAGGCCTGCTCCAGCTGAGGTCACTGGCTCAGGCCTGCTCTTGTGGAGATTGCTGGCTGAGTCCTGTTCCCATAGATGTTCCTGGCTTGGGCCTGATTCCAGAGAGGTCCGTGGCTTGGGTCCAGTATTGTCAAGGTCTATGGCTAAGCCCTGCTCCCTCAGAGGTCCCTGATTTGTTCTCAGACACACAGACACCTCTAGCTCAGGCCTGCTCCCTTGGCAGTTACTCCCTTGAACCTGCTCCTGTGGAGATAGCTGCCTCAGGCCTGCTCCAGCACTGGTTCAGGCCTGCTCTGGCAGAAGTTTCTGGCTTAGGCCTGTTCCTGTAGATGTCTCTGAATTTGGCCTGTTTCCTCAGAGGTCCCTAATTTGTTCATGGCCCTATAGAGATCTCTGGCACAGACCTGATCCCTCAGTAGTTGCTCCCTTCCTGAGTTTTTATTAATTGTGCATCACAGGTGTGCCATTTTGTAAAAGGAAACTGATATTTCTTTCCCAGCCTCCCTGATCTAAATAATCATGCAAAAATTATATTAATTCCAAGACTATTTGGCCAATTGCTCAGGTATATTTCTAACTAGCTTTTATATCTTAAGTTAACCCATTTCTATTAATCTGTGTATTGACACTAGGCTGTGAATTACAGATAAGGTTCTGATGTCTTTCTCCTTCTGCAACTACGTGGTGTCTCTCTGACTCTACCTTCTTTATCCCTGCATTCAGTTTAATTTTGTGCCTACCTATATTCTGCCTTGCCATAAGTCAAACAAGTTTCTTTATTAACCAATGGTAATAAAACAAACATATTCATAGCATAAAAGGGGAATCTCACATCAGGTGTTTTTTTTTTCTTGTTGTTCATTTACTTTTTTGCTTGATTTTTATTTTATTTAGTTAATGTTGTGTCTAGCCACTTCACTGAAGGTGTTTATCAGCTGTAGGAATTCCTTGGTAGAGCTTTTGGGGACTCTTATGTATACTATCATATCATCTACAAACAGAGATATATTAATTTTTCCTTTCCAATTTATATACACTTGATTTCCTTCAATTGTTTTATTTCTTTAACTAAAATTTTGAGTACTGTATTCAATTGATATGGAGTGAGTGGACAACCCTGTGTTGTTCCTGATTTTAGTGGAATAGCTTTGCTTTTCTTTCCATTTAATTTGCTGTTGGCTATAGATTTTATGTATATTGCCTTTATTATGCTGAAGTATGTCTCTTTTATCCTTCTTCTCTCCAGTACTTTATTATGAAGGGGTCCTAAATTTGTCAAAGGTTTCTTCATCATCTAAAGAGACGGTCATACTTTTACTTTTTCTATCATTTTGTTTATATGGTGTGTTATAATGATTTTCATGTGTTGAACCATCTCTGCATATCTGGTATAAGGCCAACTTGTTCATGCTGGATGGTTTCTGATATGTTCTTTGATTTTGTTTGTATTTTACTGAGTATTATTGTATCAGTGTGAATGAAGGAAATTGGTCTGTAATTCTCTCTTTTAGTTGAACTTTGTGTGGTTTGGATATCAGAATGACTGTGTCCTCATAATTAATTTGACTAGTTTTTGGAATAATTTAAGGAGTAATGGTATTAGCTCTTCTTTGAAAGTCTGGTAGAATTTAGTAGGACATTTTTCAGTTTCCATGCGTTTGCAGGCATTCTGTTGTTTCTGATATTCAGCTTTAATTTGTCCTGTCATAATAGGATGCAGGGGGTTATTTCAGTTTTCTTGTATCTGTGATGGTTGTCTTGTGACTGAGTATGTGTTCTGTTTTGTAGAACATTTGGGAATAGAGTATATTCTTTTATGTTTGGGGTAATTTTCTATTCTTCTATTTGACTCATAACATCTTTAGCTCTATTATTTCTTTGTTTAGTTTTTGTCTAAATGACCTGTCCATTAGTTAGAGTGGGGTATTGAAGTCTCCCAATATTAATGTAAGAGATTAGATTGTGATTTAAGTTTTAGTAATATTTCTTTATAAATGTGGTTGTTCTTCTATTTGGGGCATATATGTTAAGAATTGAATTGTTATGTTGATGGATATTTTCTTTGATAATTATGAAATATCCTTCACATCTTTTAATTAATTTTGGTTAATAGTCTATTTTGTTAAATAATAGATTAAAATAGATCAAATATTCATGCTTGATTCTTAGAAAAATTTTCTTGAAAAATCTTTTTTCAAACTTTACTCTGAGGTGATCTCTGTCTTTGATGTTGATGTGTTTTTCTTCCATGTTGCAGAAGAATGGATCCTGTTTCAGTGTCCAATCTGTTAGCCTGTGTCTTTTAATGTGCAATTGAGTTCACTGACATTGAGACTTACTACTGACCAATGGTCGTGAATTTCTGTTATTTTGTCCTTGGTTGTGTGTGCATGTGTGTGTGTGTGTGTGTGTGTGTGTGAAAGAGAGAGAGGAGGAGGGGGAGAGAGAGAGAAAGAGAGATTGATTCCGTTCTTTAGTTTTTGCTGGTGTGAGATTATTTATTTCATATGTTTTTGTGGATGCAGTTAAGCTTCTTGGATTAGAGTTTTCCTTCTAGTACATTCTGTAGGGCTGAATTTCTGAATAGAAATTAAGTTTAATTTTGTCATGAAATAAATTGTTTTCTCCATCTTTAGTAATTGAAAGGTTTGCTGAGTTTAGCAATCTGAGCTGGAATTTGTGGTCTCTTAGAGTCTGCAAGACATCTATCCATGCCCCTTTGGCTTCTAGAGTTTTCATTGAGAAATTAGGTATAATTCTAATAGGCCTTCCTTTATATGTTACTGGTCCTTTTTCCATAAGTGGAGACTTTGCTTTCATTTCTTGGGTGCTGAGATGCAAATAATCACACAGAAGCTATATTAATTACAACACTGTTTGATCAATGACTCAGGCATATTTCTAACTCTTACATCTTATATTAACCCATTTCTATCAATCTATGTATCATCAAGAGGCTGTGGCTTACTAGTAATGTTCTGGCATCTTTCTCCTTCAGCAGATACATGGCATCTGCTTTGATTCTGCCTATTCTCTATCTCTGTTCAGATTTCCTGCCTGGCTGTCCTGTACAAAGCCATTGGCCAAAACATCTTTATTCATTAACCAATAAAAGCAACACATATAAAGAAGGACATCTGTAGTATGTGGAGCTAACGGGCTGCTTGTCGTCCAAGCCACCCTTGGCTGTGCCCCACTGCCCAGCTAGCTTACACCTGAAATAATTACACAGAAAACTGTATTCATTTAAAACACTGCCTGGCCCATTAGCTCTAACCTCTTCTTGGCTAACTCTTACATCTTAATTCAACCCATTTCTAATAATCTGTATGTCACCACGAGGTCATGCTTACCAGGAAAGATTCAGCGTGTCTGATCTTGCAGCTTCATGGTGGCTGCTCTCTGTCTCTGTCTTCTTCCCAGCATTCTGTTCTCTTTTCCCCACCTATCTAAGTCCTGCCCTATCAAAAGGCCAAGGTAGTTTCTTTATTTAACCAATGAATGCAACACAAATGCAGAAGGACCTCCTACACCAGACATCCAATACCATTTTTTCTTTTTAGCTTTTAGTATTCTTTGTCTGGCCTGTATGATTATTGTTTTTATTACTGTGTAGTTCATAGACTTTCTTTTCTGGTATCTGTTTGGTGTTCTGTAAACTTTCTATACCTTTATAGATATGTCCTTCTTTAGATTAGAAATTTCTTCCTATGATTTTGTTTCCGAATTTTTGAATTTGAGATTATTTTCTTTATTTCAATTATTCTAATGTTTGGTCTTTTCATAGTGTCCCAGATTTCCTGGATGTTTTATGTTCAGAATTTTTTAGATTTAACATTATCTTTGACTGATGAATCATTTTTTTTATCATATCTTTATGTTTGAAGGCCTTACTAGCTGATTAGTGGCTGCAGTCTATGATGGTATGGCAGATTTTTCCAAAAGTTCAGCATCATAGTGGCTCCCTTTCTCTTCAGAGAAACTTCTTTTTCTCTAACTACCCTTGCCTAGAGAATTTCCATATCTTGGGGACTGAGATTATCTGTAGGAGATTACAATAAAGTAATCCAACACTAGTTCAGGATGCAGTATAATAGAGGGTTCTTTATTTAGGGTTAGAAAAAAAGATCAACAGTCCTCTGCACAAGCAGGGAACAGGAAACAAATCCAGCAGCACAGAGGGTGTGCACATTTTTTATAGTATTCAAAGCCACACCCAAAGGGGGCCAACATCTCAAGAAGATAGGCTGAAGAAGTTCTGCCAGTACCTCCTCCTTCTGTTTAAATAAGAGAGTTCCAAACTTAATATAAAACTATTTACAGTAAGAACAGATATCAAGTATAAAACTTAGAATTACAACCAGAATAAGTAATATCAAGCAAGAAAAATATGCTATATGTTTTCATAATTATCCTATTCTAAGGAGTCTAAGTCTCATATTAAAAATGGCTTGGCTAAGTCATGAGAGAAAATTAAATATGACTATCTAGTCTGTCACCCCATTGAAGACCTGAGAAGGCAAATAATATTACTTAAGTAAATAGGAATTTCAACCAAGCAACTTCCAAAATGTGCAATAATAACAGAGAAGGCCTAGAGTAAGTGACAAACCATTTTTTAGAGGTAGGAAAATTTTCCAAAACTGTCTTACCATGTCTTGGTGAGGTTTAGCAAATTTTTTTGTTTTGTTTGTTTGTTTCTTTGTATTCTGCTTGTCCAGTCTGGACACCATGCATTCTTTCAGAAGTCAAGGTATAGGTAGTTCTTTGCCCAAAGGCGAGTTTCGCCAAGAAGAAAACAAGCTCCAAATGGAGTGTCTTCAGTGCCCAACATTTTCTGAGGAATAGATCAGTACTGCCAGGAGAAATCATGTCTCACATCAATGGAGCCCTAAGTTATTTAAGTGCCATATTCTACAGTTGTTTGAAGAGGTTAAAGATTACCTGTTTATGTGGAATACAATCTCTATGCATCTAAAGAACCTGAATAGTCTAACTAAAGTATGGCAAACATGGATGACTGTTGACCTGTAATTCTTAATATTTATATAGATTAAAGAATAAGGCTTCATATGAGAATATTAGACAACCTTTAAACCTCTGTGCAGCAAAAGAAGACAACACCTCAAAATGTAATCAATTATAAGTATCTTGAACTGCAGAAGAAATGTATAGTGCAATATGAAAAATATATTCTAAAACTGTATCAATATACTAAATGTCTTAAGCAAAAATACAAACATACATGCATAAAATATGACAAAATAACTTTGCCTAGGTGTACAAATATTGTCAACAGAAATAAGAGCACATTAAATATAACTAATATAATTTGAATCTGTATCAATATACAAGAATCTAGACTAATGTAAATTGTCTATAAATAATAGCTCACAAGAACTTCCTCTATTGCTCAATATTATTATTAGTGTGAATAAGCTCACACTAATCTACCTACCTATAATCCTATTTTCCTTTTTTTTTTCAAAAGAGATCCCTGAGCCTACATAATTACTACCCTTAAACCCCAACCCTATACCAGTTATAATCAATCACTATTTGATGCCCCTAACCCTGAAGACAAGCTTTGTTGGGAGAGGGGATATTGTATTTTACAATTACTTTTAGCTGTCATGGGGGCAATGTTTGTTTTATGGTTTCTTGTAAACTAAAATTATGGTTACATTATAAGATTCCTGTCTGGTATAATTGTAAATAGTCTCTGAGCAGTTGGTAGGATTTTTGTTTGTTTTAAAGTTTTCATTTGAAATTTTCTCCAGAAAAATTTAAGAAGGCACACCATTTTATCTAACCAACTTGGAATCACCTTGAGCAACTGGTACCCAAAACTTATCTTAAAATAGCACTATATGCATTAAGATGTCATGTTAACTATATGGAATCATTGTTCTTCCTGGAAATTTTAAAGATTACTGTAAGAAAATTTATTGTATATTGTGGATAACTTAAACATTATAAATATAGACATATATTTAATAAAAGGTACAATAGATACAAAAATATTTATGTAGAAAAGTAAAGTCTTTTTAAAACTTGTTTTGATTCATACCACAAGGTATGAATATATGTGTGTGTGTGTGTATGTGTGTTTGTGTTTGTGTGTTTGTGTGTAAAGTAATTTTTCCCTGCTAATCACATATTGCCATAAGTCAGAAATCTTTTTGCTTGGTGATTTTTTTTGTTGTTCTTTTTTCTGGACACCTATGGACACCTAGATATTCAAGGATTGTTGATGTTTTGAAGATGGGTATTTTTCTGTAAATACAATAAGAAAACCCTGCCCCAGTCTTTATGAGGTTTCCTTATCACCTGTATGATTGTCACCTTTGTGGATGAGCTGTCATTTTACTTTCTCAAGAGGATTTTTTTTTAGCTGAATCATTATTAATTTTGATGGTGTACATAGCTTTTCTTCTCCTGTATAAACAAGAGTGAAACCACTTCCCCACCATAGTACATTTCCTGTTTTTTTTTTTTTATTTTTAGGTCAACACATCCTTGAAATATACTGGCTGATTTAATTTAGAAGTTTTTTTTTTGAATTATTATCCAATGTCTCTCCACTGCCATTGTTCCTTTCTCATTAGTATTAAGAAAATTCACAGTTAATAAAGCATTATGAAATCTATTTTGGGGAGTATCTTTACCCCTTCTCATTTGTTTAACATATCCTTTATAGTTTGATTTAATCTTTCTATAACTGTCTAACCTGTAGGATTGTTTTCTATACCTGTAATATACTTTCTATTGTAATGAGCAAAAAACTTTCATTTTCTTCAAGATATATGCTAGAACATTATCTGTCTTTATTTGTGCAGGAATGCTCATGATGGCCATAACTTCTAATAAATGTATGACTACTGAATCAGCCTTTTCTGAGATTAAAACAGTTGCCCATTGAAAACCTGAATAGGTGTCAATAGTGTAGTGTGCATAGTTTAATTTTTCAAATTTTGTAAAGCAGAACACATCTATCGTCCAGATATTATTCTTTTGAGTACCTTTTGGATTACTTCCTGAAGGTAGTGGTGTTTTGTTATAGAAAGAGCAAGTTGGACATCTTATAATTTTCTTAGCGTGTTCTCATGTAATAGAAAGCTCTTTTATTAAATCTATGTTATTGACATGATTTTTTATTAAATTTTCAGGCTTTTAGCACATTTTAATCAAAAATTTTTGTATTCCTTTGTAATTCAAAATGTGTTATGTATATTGGACAAAACCTATGTTTGATTATATCTTGAATCTGAATTAATAATAAAGTCAAGTATGTATAATCTGGTATAAATTTAGTTGTTTTATATATAACAACTCTTTTTGCATATTGCAAATCAGTAACTGTATTAAGAGTATCTTTAAAATTCCTTAGTACTGGGAAAATAGAATATAATTCTGAATTTTGAACAGAATTATAAGGGCTTTGCTTTACTTTACTTACATCTTTTGATTTATAACCTGCCTATTTTGGTTTATTTATGTAAGTATAGAAGGTATGGGCTCCAGTTATTGGTATGTCACATAAAATGTGAGGAAGGATCCACATGGCTCTATTTATAAGGTTAATTTTATAGTTTTGAAGATAATTACCATTAAATATCTCCTAGAAAATTATTATGTGCTCTTTGCCATGGTTTATTTTCTTTTCATAAATTTTAATTCCATCATGAAAAGAAAGCATTATGACCTCTGTTGGTCTATTTTTGGTAGCTGATGATGTCTCAATTTTTCTTTTACAATTCATTTAGAGATGTTTTTACATACGTTTTTAAGCTTTTACTCGGTTTATGTAGTAAAAACATCTATTTTAAGATAATATCTTCCTTCTTCATTAAAATTTCTGCAGGGAAATCTTCGGAATAAAGTATAATTAGAATGCAGTTAAGATTTGGATCCACCCAATCCACATGTGCCTTTTGAAATTTTTTTTAAATCAAAGTTAATTTTTTTTTTAGCTTTAGCTGTTAATTCCCTGGAACTATTTAAATCCTTGTCACTATCTCAAGTTTTGTCTAAGTGAATTATTAGATCAGGTGTTGTCCCAACAGCAGGATCCTAGATTGGAATTGTCTCCTAACAATCTTGGAACATCATTGTGTCCACAATCTGTCTATTCTAAATTCAACCTTTTGTGTTTAATTTTTTGTAAACCTATTTTATAACCTAGGTAATTGATAGAATCACCTCTTTGTAATTTTTTCAGAAGCAATTTGTAAAACTTTCTTTACTTCTTTAAACTTTTTTCCTAAAGTATCTACATTTGAATCAGATAGCAAAATGTCATCCATGTAATGGTAAATTATAGACATAGGAAATTGCTTATGTATTATTTCCAATGGCTGACTTACAAAGCATTGGCACAGAGTGAGGCTATTTACCATTTCCTGTGGAAGGATAGTCCATTGCTATCATCTAGTAGGCTAAAAATTATTATAAGTTGGCACTTTTAAGGTAATTTTTCTCTATCCTTTTCTTGTAAAGGTATACTGAAGAAACAATCTTTTAAATTGATAACTATATGAGGCCATCCTTTAGGTAATAGGGAAGGCAAAATAATTTCAGATTGAAGAGTTCCCATGTGTTGAATTACCATATTGACAGCTCTTAGGTCTGTTATCATTTTCCACTTTTTAGACTTGCTTTTAACAACAAATACAGGAGAATTCCAAGAGCTAAATGATTTTTCATTATGGCAAACATCTAATTGCTCCTGTAACAACTGTTCTAAAACCTACAGTTTCTTTTCTGTCAAAGGCCTTTGGTTAGTCCATATTATTCGACTGGCTAAAGGAGTTCTCCCAACAATTATCTGAATGCTCGCTCTAAGCAATATGGCTGATTTATCTTTAGTTTGACCCTGGTACAGATTCCTGACATGTGTGCTAGGAGCTTTGCTATGGGATCCAACTATCACATACTAAGCCTTGTGATAGGAGTGTACCGTTTAATCCTTAATCCTGTATATTTCATATACTCTGGAATAAAGTTGAACTGATTCACGGTAGTCTGTCTCTTGGAGGCCTGTCTTCATCATGTTCACAGGATATATAAGGTTCTCTGTAAGTGCTTCTGCTTTTTTGCTTTTGTGAAATGGCCAGTGGACCATGAAGACAGAGGGGACCTCCACATCTTCGATGCCTGAGATTCTCTCTCCATCATGTGTATTCTATCAGTGATGCTTTTATTTGTAATTTCTATTCACTTAGACAGAGTTTGAATTTTCAGAATTCACCCAGTTTGTGTTTTTTTATTGATTATGTTTTGATATTCAGTGTCTTGAACAATTCCCTTCATCTGTTTGTTTTGTTATTGTTGTTGTGTGTTTTTTTGGTTTTATTGACATTTGTAAGAAATTTATTGATTTCTTCCAAGTTTTTGATTGTCTTTTCCTCAATTTCTTTCATTTCCTCTTTAAGGCTATCTATCATCTTTATAAAGTTGGTTTTAAGATAATTTTTTGCTTCATCTGCATTGTAATATTCAGGTCTTGCTGTTGTAGGATAGATAGGCTTTGGTGGTGCCATATTGTCTTTTCTCTGTTGTTTGTGTTCTTACATTGGCAGTTAGCCATCAGGGATTGGAATGATTATCTGTCTAGGTATTGGTTTCTGAGTTTGTCTTTGTTAGATGAGTGTTTTCTTCTGTGGTTTCTGTGTCCTCTTTGGTCTTCTAGACTTTGTGGTCTATCTTTCTGCCAGCTGGTAAGACCTCTGATCCAGTAGTGAACTTCTGCCTAACTTGAGGGATAGACTTTTGTGATTATCTTTGTCTTAGTTATGGCAGAGGGATCTATCTCTGTTTTTCTGACTGGTGTGGCCTGAACCTTAGCAGAAGTAATCTGCTGGCTTTGAGGAGAGGGGCTAGCTGTGGGCTGTGCAGTAAGTTAGGGAGTGGAGATGGGATGGGTTTAGCAACCAGATAAAAGGACTGGGGCAGTTCAACTGCAAGTCAGGTCATTCACTTGTTCTTCTGACTAGTATCAATAGATATTGTTTAAATTTGATTTTATCAAGAAGTATCTTATTTTGTCCACTTACATTGATTAAAATTTTGGTTGGGTATTGATATGGGATTCCCATCTGTATGCTATGAATATGCTTTATTACCATTGTTTAATAAAGAAGCTGCTTTGGCCTATGGAAGGGTAGAATATAGCAGGAAATCCAACCACAGAGAGAGGAGAAAACAAAGCAGAGTCAGACAGATGCCATGTAGCTACCCAAGAAGCAAGATGTGAGATTAAAGAAAGCCCACAAACCTCATGGTAAAATATAAAATAAGAGAAATGGGTTAATTTAAGATGTAAGAGTTAGTTAATAAGAATCCTGAGCTAATAAACCAAGCAGTTTTGTAATTAATATAGTGTCTAGGTGATTATTTATGTCTGGGCAGCTAGGAAACAAAGCACAGTCTCTATTTACAGGGTATATTCATCAGTCTCAACCTTCTGGTTTTTAGACTTTGTTGAGAAATCAAGTATAATTCTAATAGTTATGCCTTTATATGTATCTTAGTCTTTTTCTCTAGTAGATTTTAATATTTATCTCTGTTCCGTATGTTCTGTGTTTGACCATTATGTGATAAGGGAACATTCTTTTCTAGTCCAATCTATTCAGTGTCTGTCTACTTCTTGTATGTTTATCAGCATTTCCTTTCTTTAGGTTAAAAAATTTTTCTTGTATGATTTAGTTGAAAATAATTTTTGGGCCTTTAACCTGGATACTTTCTCCTTCTGTACTCTATTTTTATTAGGTTTTGTCTTTTCATGGTGGCTCAGACTTTCTAGATGCTTGAGTCATGGGTTTTTTAGATTGAATACTTTTTGACAGGTGTGTCTATTCCTTTTCTCACATTTTCAATGCTCGGTATTCTCTTTTAATCGCCTATATTATGTTCTTAAACTTTCCTTTGTAGTTCCTGCTTTCATTCCTAAATTTTTTATTTCCAGAACTCTTTCAGTTCATGTTTTCTTTATGCTTCTCTTTTCATTTTCAGGTCTTGAACCATTTTATTTATTTCATTCAACTGTTTATCATTGGTTTATTTAAGGGATATTTTCATTTCCTCCAATTGTTTGCTTGTTTTCCTTGATTTTTATACAATTTATTTATGTCCTTTCTAAGGACCTTTATCATCTTCATAAAGTTGGTTTTAAGGTCTTTTTCTTATGCTCCAGTTAGTTTGGAATATTCGGGACCTACTGTGTTAGGTTAGCTGGACTCTGCTGGACACATATTACAATCCATAGCTTTTATCGATTGTGTTCTTAAGCTGGCATTGAGGTATCTGTGTTTAGGATGATTATATATCTAGTTACTGATTTCTGTGGTTGTTGTTTCTTTATTTCTCTTTTCTCTTTGGATTTTCAGAGTGTGTTGGCTGAATGTTGCCAGTTTTACTGGGCTGTTCAGTTGGTATGTTCAGGGAGGAATGTTTGCTAGCATTGGAGGTTCAGAGAAGAATAAGGCAGGGGGAGGTAGTCTGTTACAGCACCATGGGTGACTCTGAGGATTGGGACCTAGGTGTCATGAGCCACCTTTTAGGGTGACTTATGCTGTGATCCTAGCCATGACTGGTTTGAGCATTCCAGGGTAGGGAGTAATGACAAAAATATTTGGTAGGAAGAACAGAGATAATAAAAAAAGCACAGAGACAATGGGTAATGCTAGGAGGGCAACTCAGTAGATCCTCAATGTTGAGCTTCTCACATGTATTTTCCATACACGTTTATACCCCAATACAAGAGGGGGTAGAAGGCAAAAGACTACTTTAACATGATAAAAAAGACCAACAAGAACAATTATTCGTTCCAATACTTGAGACATCAAGGCATTAATTCCTGAGCAAAGCATTTGACGTTTGGGGCAGTGAACAAACCCTAGACCAAGTATTCTACAGGTAGCCACTCCCTAAGTCAAAACTCCTATTTCAAAAGAAAGAGAAGAAGTATGCCTGAATTCTCTGACTTTGCTCAGAGTGCAGTGGATTTTCCTCTGTGGGCCATCTTAATGTCCAAAACACCAATTAACTCCACCCTTGGTAAGGATATCTAGTTTTGTAGCCACACCTGTTGCCAACAATTTTGAAAGAGCATAAATAAGCTCAAACTGTGACCTTCAGATGAGGTTTCCACATTTTTGGGTCCCATCACTGAGAAAACAGAAATAATGGAGAATGCTCACATGTGCAGGCTACCTGATCAACTGGCATGTATATCCAGTGGTTGAGCAGAGTTTTCTGCCTGAGTTGAGAGATGGGACATAGAGATGAAGTGGTGCAGGCATGGGGGAGATATGTGGCATCCATAAAAGAAATAGACGGGGAAAAGGGATGTTGCAATTTGTGTTCTGTCACAACACCAGGGGAGACTGTGACATTTATCTCTTGGGGATACAGAAAGATTGGAGAAATTTCAAGTCAGACTACCTTGTCTTCTGGGAGATACGACCTGTTGGGCTTTGAGGTTTCAAAAGCACTTATCATTCCCAGTTAGCGTTCTCATTATCTCTGTCTCTGTCTGTTTCGTCTCTCTCTGTTTCTCTGTCTCTCTCTTTCTCTCTCTGCCTCTACCTTCTATGTCTAGAAAGAAGCTCTCAATTGCTGCTCCAGCAGCATGCCTGCCTACTTTCTGCCATGCTTCTTGCTGTGGATGACCATTGAATCTATCCCTTTGAATCTATAATCCCATTTGAATGCTTTCTTGGTATAAATTGCCTTGGTCATGGTTTCTTACCACAGCAATAGAAAAATAACTAAAACAAAAGGCATCAAATCTTCAAGATAGTCTGTTATGACCAGCTCTATGATATGTGAAATTAAAAATTAGGGAAAGTATTACCATGATACAGTACATTTCTTTCTCTCTCTCTCTCTCTCTCTCTCTCTCTCTCTCTCTCTCTCTCTCACACACACACACACACACACACACAAACACACACACACACAGAGGCAGGGGGAGAAAGAGAATTTTGATTATTTCAAGAGAAGAGAGAATCACAGGGTTCCAAAGAGCAAAAAGTTTAAAATATCAAAGTTCCCAAGTTTTCTATTTGTAGTTTTCCAGCAAAGGAGAGTCATGATTTTCTATTCTAGGAATAGGGAGGGGTTATTGTGCTAGAGACTAACTTTGCTATAAATAACATCAATTGCCTTTACAACATAAGTGAAAACTAGAAACTGTGAGAAAAGAGTTTTTTATTTGTCCGACTTTGGAAATATCAACCCCTTGATTGATCTGGATGTATTTCTAACAGGGAATTTCAGAAAAAAATGACATCCAATGTGGTAGCTCAAAGGTATGATTTAAAACCATTTTGTTTGTCTTTTTTTCATGACTGAGTCCTACTGTGATTCCAGGCTAGGTTCTAATGCTTGATCCACTCACAACAAAAAAAAGTTTGTGATTCTAAATATGTGACACTATATATGTCCCAGAATCTTTCCCCTAACTCAGTGTTATAATTCAGGCCTCATCATATTTCTATAATACTTAAAATCAGCTAACATTGTCCTACTATGTTTTATTGATTTTGTCAAAAAAGTAACAATGAATTTAACTTAAAGCTGTATTTAAATTTACATTATCAGTATTTATATGATTTTTCTGAATTGTAATTTGTATCAAACTAGAAATTTATAAAACAGCTTTCATATACAAACATCAGGACAAACAAAACAGGGTGGACTCATTCAAAGCTCCAACCGTGGCAATCACCACTTGGACTTTTCATCCTGTCTCTTCTGATGGACTCTCTTGGATGAGGTTTCTTTTTGCAAAAGGTTTTTTTTTTCCAATTCAGTCTTTGTCTCTCATGCAATTGTGTTAAATGGCCATTGTCCATCTTTGATATCTCTTGGCCTCTCAGCTTGTGATCTCAGAAAGGGAGAACTGTTGTCTATAGGTGGATTTATGATTTCATTTTATCTGATTTTTGCCTCGGAGAAGGGGAAGAAATGTAAAAATTTTATTTATTTTTTGAATGAAAAAAAAAATAAAAAGACTTAAAAAATGGTAGCTGAGGAAACTAGAATGGTATGTCCTAGAGACGACCTGACATTTTTGTCTCTTCTTTCTCTTGTAGCTCTATGTTTCAGCTAAGTCATATAATTTTCAATTATCACAATTCTTTATTTCCAAACTAAGTATGACATATACAACTGTAAAGGCATTAAATAAGATATAAATGAGGAAAGCAGAGCTGTGTAGTTTGCAATAATAATCATGTGTAATAAATAATTTCCAATTTCAGTGCCTTACAAGCTTATTTCTCAACTCTCTGGGTTGGCAGTAATGCTTCTCTGATTGACGGAGTTTGGCTCTTGGTTATATGTATGCTTACATCTGCTCACCATTTTTCCCCATTCTGTGACCTGCAGCAATACAGAGTATGTTTCTACAGCAGATGGCAGGAGCATAAGAGAAGAAAGGATATCACATAAACACTCTTAATGGCTCGGCAGTATTGTCTGATGGCATGCCACAGGCAAATCACATGACCAAGCTTTTCACTGTAATAAGAAAAGCACACTATAAATTCTGTTGCAGGGCATGGAAAAATTTCTTGGAGTGGGTTTTTGTTATGTAATATTACTAGAAAGGAGGAAAAAAGAATTCATAGCAAGAACCTAATCTACTATAAAATTATACCTAGAGGGTAATATAATATAGCCAGCCATAAAATTATTCAGTTTATGATTTTAATTCACCCTTTGGAATGACACATCAGAAATTAGGGGAAAGGATTTCAGGATTATTTGTGGAATTTAGTATAATAATATTATAGCTTCACTTGACTCTGTACTGTCTTAGAAGGTCATGAGCTTCCTAGCAATTAATTGGCTTCTGACTCTTCTGACATTTCCCTGCTGGTATTTTCTTTCTAGCTCTATGCTCTAAATCCCCTGAACCAGAAGCTCCTACTCTGACTGCCATGTAAACACTCTTTGGCTTGCAGCAAGGGCTGATTATGCTTCCAGTGTTATTTCCACAGTCTACTGCAATATGTGCCCCATAGGAGATGGTGAGGAGTAAATAGTTACAGACTCGGTGAATGGAAACTGGCTACTATTGACAAAACTTAGTCAAATTCTCCCTTCATAATTTCTTAATTAAGAGCAAACAAACTTATAAAGAACTAAAATAAAACTAAATTTTCTGTCTCATGTAGGTAAATAGACCAAGGAAATGTATATGATCAGTATTAGGAAGGCCTTTCAATGTTATTTAAAAGAAATTCCATACTCTTTCATTTCTATCTTGTTTGTTGCTGAAAAACAGAGATAATAGAGTCCAATTAATAGGATTTTTTGTTGTGATTTTACTTTTCTTTTTTTTGTTTGTTTTTTTTTAAGTTATGAACCCATGTTTAATATGAAGAAAATCAAAAATCTGGACACAAGCCTAAGTGCTACCTGACCTTCGAAGTAAGGGACTGAAATTTCAGGTCTGCCTCTGTGAAAGACAAAAGTTTAACAGTTAAATTGCATAAGCTATTATTTTTGATGGGAATATTCTCTTACTCAGAGCTGAGAACAACTTTCTTTTAGTCATTCATAGATGCAGTTGGATCTAATTCAAAAGGTGGAGATGTAACTGGACTGTCATTTTAGAAGGAGCAGATCCAGAGAAAGAATCAAGTTAAAGATGACTTCCTTAGCCAACGCAGAAGAGGAAGCTTCAACACCCAGAGTCATGTGGAGAATTTCTATGAGCATGTTTTTTCTCTGTTATGATTTATTGAGTGCTCTACATGAACAAGTCACAAGACTGAAAACCAATATCAAGAAATAAGCGTGTATATGCTTCTTAACTCTCTAAAAACCTTTCTTTATTCATTCAGCATTACCTCCATATCACTTAATTCAATATGTAGAATGAGACAAAGGATGTGTAAATAAATTTCTCAACATCTTTTTAAATATAATTTGCTTGACTACTAAGTCACATGGATAAGTTTTAACTCTACATGCACATATATTTAAATAATTTAGTTAAATTATGTTGTAAGTATATGAAAGAGAAGGAGGGGATGAAGGAGATGGAAAAAGAGAAGGAGAGAGAAAATATGCAAGTAAAAAATGGCACAGTATTCTTGTAAAGGTGGGATTTCCAATGGATTCCTTGTTTTCCATTTTTTTCCTTGTTTTGTATTTTGCTGTTGTTCCATGAAATTTACTCTCAAATGTAGGCCACTTTCTCTACCTTACTGTTGCTAAGATTGTAGAAGGGTGTCATTATACCCAGACCTTTATGAGATCTGAGGAACAAACTCCGGTCATCAGACTTATCTATCAATCAGATTTAGCTTCTGAGCCATCTTTTAATCCAACTGAAAAACAGTTTATCTGAGCCAGAGACCTCTGCAGGACTGAGCCCAACCCAGGGACCTCTGCAGGGGCAGGACAAAGCTAAGGACATCTGTGGGAACAGGCTTGAGCAAGTGTTTTCCGCTGGTGCAGGCATGAGCCAGCAACCTCAGATGGAGCAGGCCATAGAAAGCAACTGCCACAGGAGCAGGAGTAGGTACAAGGGAGACACCACTGAATAAGCAGGCCCAAACCAGAGACCTCTATGGAACAAGGCATGGATCACTGACCTCCAAAGGAGTAGGCCCAAGCTAGTAATCTCTGATGGAGTAGGTTCAAGCCACTGACCAACAGCACAGCAGGCCTGAGCCAGCAACCTCTGCTAGAGTTAGCCTGAGCCAGCGACCTCCAGCAGAGCAGGCCTAAGGCATCAGCAGTAGCAGCCCCAAGAAAGCAACCTCTGTGGAAAGCAGGCTTAAATGAAACCCAGGATTGCAGAACAATCCCCAGGAACATCAAGTGACTTTGAGAAACACCATGTGACCTCTGTGTTAACTGGATCTGCAGTCCTAACTGCCCACGAGGAGCAAACACCTAGGCCTAGGATCCACTGGCCCCTGGACAATTGTTCAGAAGACATACAGCCCCAGTTATACCAATCAGAGGAAAAGATGGGTAAACAAGGTAAGAACAGACTCGACACCACAAAGAGCAACACAACACCAACAAAAACTAGTGGCCCTATAGCAGCAAGACTTGATCACCCAAATATATATGATAAATAAGAAAATAACCTAAAAATAACTTATGGAGAAATTTTGAGGCCCTTAAAGAGAAAATTAAAAGCTCCCTTAAAGAAATGGAGGAAAAAACAAACAAAAATTTGGAAGAAATCAACGAATCCATAGAAGAAGACCAAAAAAAAGCATTAAATTGATGAAAGAAATGATTCAAGACTTGAAAACTGAAATAAAAACAATAAAGAAAACACAAACTGAAAGAATTATAGAAATGGAAATTATGAGAAAATGATCAGGAAACACAAATGCAAGCATAAGAAACAGAATACAAGAGATGGAAGAGAGAACCTCATGAAATGAAGGTAAAATACAGGAAATAGACTCATTGGTCAAAGAAAATATTAAATCTAACAAAAGCTTAACACAAAATGTCCAGAAAATATTGAACCCCATGAAAAGGCCAAGCCTGAAAAGAAAAGGAATATTAGTAGTAGTCCAACTATGGAGCAGAGAAAAATATTAAAATCATAGAAGAAAAATTTTCCAACCTAATGAAACATATACATATGAAAAGAAAGAAGCTTACAGAATACCAAATAGACTAGATCAACAAAAGTCCCCTTGCCCACATAATAATAAAATCACTAAGTATTCAAAACATAGAAAGAATATTAAGAGATGTGAAGGAAAATGGTCAAATAACATATAAAGGCAGAACTATCATAATTACACCTGACTTCTCAATAGAAACAATGAAAGTCAGAAGGTCCCGGTTAAGTGTTATACAGACATTAAGAGACCACAGATGCCAGCCCAGACTACTATATCCAGCATAAATTTCAACCACCATAGACAGACAAAACAAGATACTCTATGACAGAACCAGATTAATCAATATCTAGCTACAAACCAAGCCCTACATATAGTCCTAGAAGGAAAATTCCAACCACAGGAAGTTGGCTACATCCACAATAACACAGACAATAGATGATCTCACAGCAGCAAATCCCAAAGAAGGGAAAAACACACATACTAACATCAACAAAAACCAAAACTAAAATAGCAAGAGCTAGAAATCACTGGTCATTAATATCCCTTGATACAATTGGATACAACTCACCTATAAAAAGACAAAGGTTAACAGATTGGATACCAAAACATAATCCATCCTTCTGCCCCATACAAGAAACACACCTCGACCTCAAAGAGAGACATTGCCTCAGAGTATAGGGCTGGGGAAATAATTTTGAATCAAATGAACCTAAGAAACAAGCAGGTATAGCTATCCTAATATCTAACAAAAGAGACTTTAAACTAAAATCAATCAAAAGAGAAAAAGAAAGACATTTTATATTAGTCACAGGAAAAATCCGTCAAGAGGAAATCTCAATAAAGAACATATGTCCCAAATACAAGGGCACCCTCATATTTAAAAGAAACACTTCTAAGGCTTAAATCACACATTAAATCCAACCCACCAATAGTGGGAGACTTCAACACTTCACCCTCACCATTTGACAGGTCTGTCTGACAGAAAATTAACAGATAAATAAGGGAACTAACAGATGTTATAGCTCAAATGGACTTAATAGTCATCTATCCAAACATATAAGAATATACCTTATTCTTAGCATCTCATGAACCTTATCAAAAATTGATCACATACTAGGTAACAAAGGAAACCTCCACAGATATAAATAATTGGAATTATCCTATGTATCTTATTAGATCACTGTGGCTTAAAATTAGAATTCAACAGCAACACTATTTTCAGAAAGCCCACAAACACATGGAAATTAAGCAATGATCACTTGACTCATCAAAGGGTCAAGGAAGAAATAAAGGAACTAATCAAAGGCTTCATAAAATTCAATGAAAATGACCACACAACATACCCAAATTATGTGACAAAATGGAAGCAGAGTTAAGAGGAAAGTTTATAGCCTTAAATACCTACATACAGAAACTGGAAAAATCTCACACTAGTGAGGTAACAGAACACTTGAAAACTCTAGAACAAAATGAAGCAAACTCATCCAGATGGACTAGATGACAGAAAATATTCATATGAGAGCTGAAATCAACAAAAAAGAAACCAAAAAAAGCATACAAAGAATCAATGAGACAAAGAGATGATTATTCAAGAATATCAACAAAATAGACAAACCTTTATCCAAACTAATAAAAAGGCAAAAAAAAATCCAAATTAGCAAAATCAGAAAAGAAAATAGAGACATAACAACAGACATGGAGGAAATCCAGAGAGTCATTTGGTCATATTTCAAAAACCTGTACTTCACAAAATTGGAAAACTTAAAAAAGTGGACAATATTCTGGATAAATATCATTTACTAAAATTAAATCAAGACCAAATAAGCAAATTACATAGATATATATCTGCTAAAGAAACAGTAACAGTCATCAAAGTTCTCCCAATCACAAAAAGCCCAGGTCCAGATGATTTCACCACAGAATTATACAATATTTTCAAAGAAGAATTATTACTAATACTCGGCAAATATTTTGACACAAAAGAAGCAGAAGGGACATGACACAACTCTTTTTATGAGCTACAAATGTCCTGATACCCAAACCACATGAAGACCTTATTAAGAAAGAGAATTATAGACCAATCTCACACATGAACATGCAAAAAAAATGAAATAAAATACTGGCAAATCGAATCCAAGAACACATCAGAAAAATCATCACCATAATCAAATCAGCTTCATCCCAGAGATGCAGGGACGTATCAACATACAAAAATCTGTCAATGTCACCGCATAAACAAACTGAAAAAAAAACCCACATGATCATCTCATTAGATGCTGTAAAAGCCTTAAACAAAATACAAAATCACTTCATAATAAACATCTTGGAGATAGCAGGGCTATAAGGAACATACCTAAACATAGTAAAGGCAATATACAGCAAGCCAACAGCCAACATCAAAATAGATGGGGAGAAACTCAAAGCAATCTCACTGAAATCAGTAAGAAGACAAGGTTGTCCACTTTCTCCATATCTATTCAATAAACCTGTTGAGGTTGTAGTTAGAGCAATAAGACAACAAAACAAGATCAAGAGGATACAAATTGGAAAACAAGAAGTCAAATTCTCACTATTTGCTGATGATATGATAGTTTACATCAGTGACCAAAAAATTTCTACCAAGGAACTTCTACAACTCATAAACACCTTAAATAATATAGCAGGATGCAAGGATAACTTGAAAAAATCATTAGTCCTCCTTTACACAGTTGATAAATGTGCTGAGAAAGAAATCAGAGAAACATCACCCTTCACAATAG
Source organism: Ondatra zibethicus (assembly GCA_004026605.1). NCBI lineage: Eukaryota > Metazoa > Chordata > Mammalia > Rodentia > Cricetidae > Ondatra > Ondatra zibethicus. Next base: position 47,020 of record PVIU01010169.1, read on the forward strand.
CCAGAAATAGCATAAAATGTCTCAGAGTAACTAACCAAACCACTGGATGGCCCATATAACAAGAATTTTAAATCTTTGAATAAAGAAATTAAAGAAGACACCAGAAAATGGCAATATCCCCCATGCTCTTGGGTAGGTAGAATTAGAACAGTGAAAGTGACAATCTTATAAAAAGTAATCTACTGATTCAGTTCAATTCCCATTAAAATCCCAGTATAATTCTTCACAGAGCTTGAAAGAACAATACTCAACATCGTATGGAAAAAAATAAAAATCAGGGTATCTAAAACAATCCTGTACAATTTAGAACTTCTGGAAGCATCACAATCCCTGACTTCAAAGTTTATTACAGAGCTATAGCACTGAAAACATCCTAGTATTGGCAAAAAAACAGAGAGGAGGACCAATGTAACATAATTAAAAACCCATTTATTAATCCACACACCTATGAATACCTGATTTTCATAGAGAAACAAACAATATAAAACGTAGAAAAGAAAGCATATTCAGCAAATAGTGCTGGCATAACTAGATGTCAACATGTAAAATAATGAAAATAGATCCATATCTGTCACCATACACAAAAGTCAAGTCCAAACGGATTCAAGACCTAAAACATAAAACCAAACACACTGAACCTCAAAGAAGAGAAAGTGGGAAGTACACTTGATTGCATTTGCACAGGAGACCCCTTCCTAAATATGAGCCCAGTGGCACAGACTCTGAGAAAAACAATTAATAAATGGGGCATCCTGAAACCAAGAAGCTTTTGTAAAGCAAAGGACATGGTCAACAAGACAAAATGGCAGCCTATGGAAAGGGATAATATCTTCACCACTCCACATCAGACAGAGGACTGATCTCCAAAATATACAAAGAACTCAAGAAATTTTTCATTAAAAGAACAAATATACCAATAGAAAAAATGGAGTTCAGACCTAAACAGAAAAATCTCAACAGAGGAATCTAAAATGCCTGAAAGAACCTTAAAGAAATGGTCATCATCCTTAGCCATCAGAGCAATGCAAATCAAATAACTCTGAGCTTCCTTCTTACACCTGTAAGAATGGCCAAGATCAAAAACACTGATGACAACTTAGGATGGAGAGGATGTGTGAAAAAAGGAACACTCCTCCATTGCTGGTAGGAGCTCAAACTGGTATAGCCCCTTCGAAAGGGTGATTTCTAAAAAAATTAGGAAACAACCTACCTCAATACCACTACTGGGTATATACCCAAAGGATGCTCAATCATACCATAAGGACATGTGTTCTATTGTGTTCATAGCAGCATTGTTTGTCATAACATGAACCTGGACACGACCTAAATGCCCCTTGAACAAAGAATGGCTAAGAAAAATGTGGTCCATTTACACAATGGAGTACTACACAGCAGAAAAAATAATATATTGAAATTTAGGTGGAAATGAATGGAACTAGAACACATCATATTAAGTGAGGTAACCCAGATCTAGAAAGATAAATATATATACTCACTCATAAGTGACTTTTAGACATAAAGCAAAATAATATCAGTGTACAGTTCACAATCACAGAGAACCTAGACAACAAAGAGGGCCCTAAGAGAGAATATATTGATCTAATGTACATAGGAAGTATAAAAAGACAAGATCTCCTGAGTAAATTGGGAGCATGGGCACCATGGGATCGGGTGGGAGGTGAAGGGAAAGGGAGGGAAGTGGGGAAACGTAAAAAGCTCAGTGAAAAACAATGAAGAAAAAGAAAATAAAAATTAAGATAAAAACAAAAAAGTAGCTTAAATAACTGATATTGTTTGAAAAAATAAATATTATTACTGAATTCTCAGTTTGCCAGAACTGTAGTTTGGTTTTCCTTATCAATTTTACAATGTGAATGAGAGTTATAAGCCACTATGAAAGAGAGGTACAAATTTTGCCCCAGATATATCAGACCTACACTCACATTATACAATGATTTTATTTTATATACTATGTAGCATCCCATGCTGAATGGTTTCTGCAACCCTGACCATGGGCAGCAAAAAATAAAGAAAGAAAAACACATATAGAGGCATGTGCAGGAAGACGGTTTCTGACCTGTCACATTTTTTTATTCATCTGTGAGTAGGAAAATGTTAGTCATTGCACAAATTGTTCATTTGTTAATAAACAATCATATTTTGACTTATGAAGAAGAGTTTTGCTATCTGTCTTGAGCCTCTCAACAAAGTAAGGGTTTGGTATAACCATGGGGAAGGAGTCATTTGAGTATTGAACATGACCACAACCATGTCAACAGTAACAATTCACTCAGGACTTCCTCCACTCCCTAACAATACTATGACCACAGAATACTTTTTCATAGATATTAAGTATATGTCCTGTGAATGATTAATTTTTGGAAGAGATTTTTGTATAATTATTTTGTGTGTATTGAGAAAAATGGAATTGTGATTGTTTGAAAGAATATTGCCCCCAAAGGGAGTAGCACTATTAGGAGGTATGTTCTTTTTGTAGTAGGTATGGCCTTGGTGGACGAAGTGTATCACTGTGGCGGTGGGCTTTGAGGTCTCCTATGCTCTAGCTACACCCAGTGAAATATTTCACTTCCTGTTGCCTACACTAGAAATAGAACCTTCAGCAATCTCTCTTCCTGTGCTGAGATCGGAGGCACACACTGGTAAGGCTGTGCCCGCCTGGTGGTAAGGTTCCCACGGGCTTCTTTGATCAACACAACCCTGCACCATCCCTCTGCAAGATTGCCCTTTCCTCCGTGCGGCCTTGGAACCACAGCACTTTCTCTTCCTGTGCTGAGATCGGAGGAGTAGACTGGTAAAGTTGTGTATGCCTGGCAGTAAGGTCCCCGCGGGCCTCTTTGTTCCACACAACCCTGCACCCTGCACCTGCAAGATTGCCATTTCCTCTGTGGGGCCTTGGAATCCCAGGAATCTCTCTTCCTGTGCAGAGATTGGAGGTCCAAAAGGATTGAGAGTCCAGACAGGACTTTGTCTTCCTGCACTGAGATCAGCTATCCAGAGGGGTGAGTGTGTACAAGCAATCCTGGGAGATCCCCACCCACTGAGACTCCCCTGACTGAAATCAAAGGAAGAGATGGGTAGGTTTCAATCCAAGAATTCCTCCAACAACATGAATAGCAACATGATAACACCAGAAACCAATGACTACTCAACAGGAAAACCTGAGCAACCAAACCCAGAAGAAGTAGAAGAAATTGACTTTAAACATAATTTTAAAAAGTAGTAGAGACCTATAAAGAAGAGGTGAAGAACTCCTTTGAAGACCCGGATATTAATCCACAGACCTATGAACACCTCATATTCGACAAAGAAGCTAAAAGTATACAATGGAAGAATGAAAGCATCTTTAACAAATGGTGCTGGCATAACTGGATGTCAACCTGTAGGAGAATGAAAATAGATCCTTACCTATCTCCATGCACAAAACTCAAACCAAATGGATTAAAGACCTCAATATTAATACAACTACACTTAACCTGATAGAAGAGAAAGTGGGAAGTAGCCTGCAATACATGGACACAGGAGACCACTTCCTATGTAAAACCCCAGTGGCACAGACAATAAGAGCAATAATGAATAAATGGGACCTCCTGAAACTGAGAAGCTTCTGTAAAGCAAAGGACACTGTCATTAAGACAAAAAGGCATCCTACTGAATGGGAGAAGATCTTCACTAATCCCACATCGGACAAAGGTCTGATCTCCAAAATATACAAAGAACTCAAGAAACTAGACATTGAAATTCTAAATTACCCAATTCAAAAATGGGGTAGTGTCCTGAACCGAGAATTCTCAACAGAAGTTCGAATGGCCAAAAGATACCAAAGGTCATGTTCAACTTCCTTAGCGATCAGGGAAATGCAAATCAAAACAACTTTGAGATACCATCTTACACCTGTCAGAATGGCCAAAATCAAAAACACCAATGATAGCCTATGCTGGAGAGGATGTGGTGTAAGGGGATCACTCATCCATTGCTGGTGGGAATGCAAACTTGTGCAACCACTTTGGAAATCAGTGTGGCAATTTCTCAGGAAATTGGGAATCAACCTACCTCAGGATCCAGCAATACCACTCTTGGGAATATACCCAAGAGATATCCAATCATACTACAAAAGCATTTGTGCAACTATGTTCATAGCAGCATTATTTGTAATAGCCAGACCCTGGAAACAACCTAGGTGCCCCTCAATGGGAGAATGGATCAAGAAAGTGTGGAATATATACACATTGGAATACTACGCAGCAGCAAAAAACAATGACATCTTGAATTTTGCATGCAAATGGATGGAAATAGAAAACGCTATCCTGAGTGAGGTAACCCAAACCCCAAAAGACGATTATGGTATGTATTCACTCATTAGTGGACCCTAGCCATAAAACAAGGGACACTAAGCTTATAGCTCACAAGCCCAGAGAAGCCAAATAGTAAGGTGAACCCAAAGAAAATCATATATAGATCCTCCTGGAAATTGGAAGCAAACAAGATTGCCAGGCAAAAGGTGGGAATACGGGGGTGGGGATAGAGGTGGAGGTAGGGCATAGGGGAAGGGGAGAGGGGGAAGGAGAAGGGAGAAGGGATGGAATGGGGAGAGCTTGGGGAGAAGTGGGAGGGTGGAGATGGAGGAAAGGTGAATATTGGAGAAGGGAATAAGATATCTACATTATTCAAGTCATTTTAGGACTGGCAAGATACTTGGCTCAGGAAGAGATCCCAGGTGTCCACAGGGATGTCCCCAGCTAGGTCCTTTGGCAGCAGTGGAGAGGGTGCCAGTACTAGCCTTGTCCCATAGTCACACTGATGAATATCTTGATCACATACATAGAAATTTTGTCCGATGGATGGAGATAGAGACAGAGACCCACATTCACACCAGAGCAATGGATTGAGCTCCCAATGTCCAGTCGAAGAGCAGAAGGTGGGAGAAGATGAGCAAGAAAGTTAGGAACGTGAGGGGCTGGTAATGAGAGATGCGGGTGGGAAAGAAACTCCTGTTTACATATGGGTACCCTTATGGGGCAGATAAAACATAAATATAATTATTCTTATAAGTAAAAAATCAGAAGTCAGAAATCAGGGTAAAACCTAAATGACCAGAGAAGCAGTCACAGTCCTTTCCTATCTCTTCTGTTTCTCAGACCAAAAGGTCCAAGATCCTTTTTCCACTGAGTATTATCACTTCCTACTCCTCTCTGTACAGACCTCCAGATCTCTATGGTTAACTTGTGGGTAGCTCTGCAGACTCCAAGCAAGATCTATTTGTCAGAAAACAATGAAAATTTCATACGACAGGCATTCTTAGTATTGTAAGTTAGTTTAGATTGAATGGTCATGATGGTCAATGACCTCTTGCCTCTCCTAATCAAGTAGGCTCTCCTGTTCAAATCTAATCTTTATCAATGTTGATGGTATCTAGAGCTTTTTTCACCTGTGGAAACAAAACAAAGCCTCTTTCTCAATGTAACACATATGTTGTTCTTCATTCTGAGGTCAACACATCTAGGAAGTATACAGGCTGATTTAATTCAGCAGGATTTTTTATAATTGAATGTCTCTCACAGTTGTGATTCCTTTCTCATTAGCATTAAAATTTTAAGTTATTAAAGGATTGTATAATCTATGTTCTGTTTTTTTAAACTCATTCTGTTTATTAAGCATATTTCTTAAAGTTTTATTAGATCTTTGTTTAAGTGTCTGTTTGTAGGTTTATAAAGTATACCTCTACTACACTTTATATTATAATATGCAAAACTGTTCATTTTACTGGAGAAATATACTGGTGTATGGTCATTCTTAATTTTTACAGGTATTCCTATGTTGGATATAGCTTCTAAACAATGTATAAATGAAGAGTTTGACTTTTCAGAATTTAAGGTAGTTGTTCATTGAAATCTTAAATATGTATCTATGGTATGGTGCATATATGGAAATCTTGAATATATATATGGTATGGTACACAAAGTTTAATTTTCTAAACTCCAAAAAAAGATACATATCCATTTGTCAAATTTATTTGTTTAGATACTATTTGAGATACTTCCTGCATGTAATGAAGTTTGGTTGTGTGAAGAACATTTGGTTTGCTGCCAAATGGTAGAAAAAAATCTTCCTTCAAACCTTTGTTATTAATATGTTTTTTCTTATGAAATTCTGAGGCTTCTAACACATTTTCAATAAATAACTGATAAATTTCATCATTACTTTGTGCTAGAAGGCCTGATAGACTTGTTTGAGAGCTTATATGTGTTATATACATAGGATGATTTCTATTTCCAATCATTTCTTTTTTACATTGTCTTCCCATAATTTTTTATTGCTTTATAAATAATACCATTCAAAATTTCCACTTCCTCCCATCCTCCCATTTCCCTCCCACTCCCTCACTCACCCTCCTCCCTTCCTCTCCCCCTCCAGTCCTAAGAGAGGGCAGGATACCCTGCCCTGTGGGAAGTCCAAGGACCTCCCCCCATTATCCAGGCATAGGAAATTATGCATTCAAATAGACTAGGATCCCAAAAAGCCAGTACATGCAGTAGAGACAAATCCCAGTGCCATTATCATTGGCTTCTCAGTCTGTCCCAATTGTCAGCCACATTCAGATGGTCCAGTTTGATCCCATACTCTTTCAGACCCATTAGAGCTCCCACTAGATCAGGCATACTGTCTCAGTGGGTGGACCAACCCCTCATGGTCCTGACTTCCTTGCTCATGTTCTCCCACCTTCTGCTCTTCAACTGGAACTTGGGAGCTCATTCCAGTGATCTGATATGGGTCTCTGACTCTATCTCCATCTGTTACCAGATGAAGGTTCTATGGTGATATTCAGGATAGTCATCAGTCTGACTATGGGACAAGGCTAGTTCAGGAACCCTCTCTTCCACTGCCCAGGGTCTTAGTTGGGGACATCCCCATGGACACCTGGTAACCCCTCTAGAGCCAAGTCTCTTGCCAACCCCAAAATGGCTCTTTTAATTGAGATATCTTCTTCCCTGCTTCCATATCCATCATTCCTCCATCTCAACCACCCCACTCCCCCAAGCTCTCCCCACCCCTACCCTTCTCCCTTATCTCTCCCCATCTCCTCTTCACCACCACCCCATCCCGGCCCTGTGCTCCCAACTTTTGCCTGGTGATCTTGTCTGCTTCCTATTTCCCAGAGGATTTATATGTGTTTTTCTTTGGGTTCACCTTATTAGTTATCTTCTCTAGGATTGTGAACTATAGGCTCAATGTCCCTTGTTTATGACTAGAATCCACTAATGAGTGAGTACTTACCATATTCATCTTCTTGGGTCTGGGTTTTCTCACTCAGGACAGTGTTTTCTATTTCCTTCCATATGCATTCAAAATTCAAAATGTCATTGGTTTTTACCACTGAGTAGTACTCTAATGTGTAGATGTGCCACACTTTCTTTATCCATTCTTCCATTGAGGGGCATGTAGATTGCTTCCAGGTTCTGGCTATTACAAATGATGCTGTTATGAACATAGTTGAACAAATGCTTTTGTAGTATGATTGGGCATCTCATGGGGATATTCCGAAGAGTGGTATTGCTGGGTTCTGAGGTAGGTTTACTCACAATTTTCTGAGACACTGCCACACTGATTTCCAAAGTGGTTGCCAAAGTTTTCATTCCCACCAGCAATGGAGGAGTGTTCCCCTTACTCCCCATCCTCTACAGCATAGGTTATCATTGGTGGTTTTGATTTTAGGCATTCTGACAGGTGTAAGATAGTATCTCAAAGTTTTTTTGATTTGCATTTCCTTGATAGCTAAGGAAGTTGAACATGTCCTTAAGTATCTTTTAGCCATTTGAAATTCTTGTGTTGAGAATTTTCTGTTCAGTTCAGTACCCCATTTTGTAACTGAGTTATTTAGAATTTCAATGTATAGTTTCTTGAATCTTTATATATTTTAGAGATCAGAACTTTGTCTGATGTGGGGTTGGTGAAGATCTCCCATTCAGTAGGTTGCCTTTTTGTCTTAATAACTATGTCTTTTGCTTTACAGAAGCTTCTCAGTTTCAGGAGGTCCCATTTATTCATTGTTGCTCTTGTTGTCTGTGTTACTGAGTCATACATAGGAAGTGGTCTCCTGTGCCCATGTATTGCAGGCTACATCCCACCTTCTCTTCCATCAGGTTCAGTGTGGTTGGATTTATATTGAGGTCTTTAATCCATTTGGACTTGAGTTTTGTGCATGGTGATAGATAAGGATCTATTTTCATTCTTCTACAGGTTGAAATTCAGTTATTCCAGCACCATTTGTTAAAGATTCTTTCTTTCATTGTATAATTTTAGCTTCTTTGTCAAAGATCAGGTGCTCATAGATTTGTGGATTATTATCCGGGTCCTTGATTTAATTCTATTGGTCAACATCTCTGTTTTTATGCCGATAACAAGCTGTTTTCATTTCTGTAGCTCTGTAGTGGAGTTTGATGTCAGGGATGGCAATGAGTCCAGAAGTTTCTTTAGGGTATAGGATTGTTTTCACTATCCTGGGTTTTTTGTTTTTCCTTATAAAGTTGGTTATTGTTCTCTCAACGTCTGTGAAGAATTTTGATGGGAATTGCATTGAATCTATTGATTGCCTTTGGTAGGATTGCAATTTTTAATATGTTGATCCTTCCAATCCAAGAGCATGGGAGATTCTTCCATTTTTTGGTACCCTCTTCAATTTCTTTCTTTAAAGACATACAGTTCTTGTCAAATAGATCTTTTACATCCTTGGTTAGTGTTACCCCAAGATACTTTATTCTATTTGTGGATATCATGAAAGGTGATATTTCCCTGATTTTCCTCTCTGCTTCTTTATCCTTTGTGTATAGGAGGGCTGCTGATTTTTTTGAGTTGATCTTGTATCCTGTCACATCTCTGAATGTATTTATCAGCTGTAGGAGTTCTCTGGTAAAGTTTTTGGGGTCACTTATGTTCACTATAATATTATCTGCAATTAATGAAAGTTTGACTTCTTCCTTTCCAATTCAAATCCCCTTGATCTCCTTATTTTGTCTTATTGCTTTTGCTAGAATTTCAAGCACTATATTGAAGAGATATGGAGACAGTGGGAAGCCTTGTCTTGTTCCTGATTTAAGTGGAATCACTTTGAGTTTCTCTCCATTTATTTCATGTTGGCTCTCAGCTTGCTGTATATTGCTATTATTACATTTATATATGCTCCTTGTATCCCTAATCTCTCTACGATCTTTATCATAAAGGAGTGTTGAACTTTGTCAAGTGCTTTTTCAGCATCTAGTGAAATGATCATATGTTTTTTTTCTTTCTGTTTTTATATGATAGATTTCATTAGTATGGTTTGGGTATGTTGAACCTCCCCTGAATCTCTGGGATGAAGTATACTTCGTCATAATGGATGATTTTTTTATGTGTTTTTGGATTCGGTTTGCCCATGTTTTATTGAGAATTTTGCATTGATGTTCATGAGTGAGATTTTTCTGTAATTCTCTTTCATGGTTGAGTCTTTGTGTGGTTTTGGTATCATGGTAACTGTAACTTCATAAAAAGAGTTTGGCAATGACTCTTCTCTTTCTATTATGTGGAATACATTAAGTAGTATAGGTATTAGCTCTTCTTGGAAGGTCTGGTAGAATTCTTCACTAAAACCAGCTGGTCCTGGGCTTTTTTTGGTTGGAATGTTTTTTGATGACAGCTTCTATTTCCTCACGACTTATATGTCTATTTAAATTGTTTACCTGGTCTTGATTTAATTTTGGTATATGGTATTTATGTAAACAAAATGTCCATTTCTTTTACATTTTCCAATTTTGTGGAGTTCAGGCTTTTATAGTAAGACCTAATTATTCTCTGAATTTCCTCAGTGTCTCTTGTTATGTCCCCCTTTTCATTTCTGATCTTGTTAATTTGAGTGTTCTCTCTCTGCCTTTTGATTAGTTTGGATAGGAGTTTGTCAATCTTGTTGATTTTCTCAAAGAACCAGCTCTTTGTTTCATTAATTCTTTGGATTGTTTTCTTTGTCTCTATTATGTTGATTTCACCCCTCAGTTTGATTATTTCCAGTCTTCTACTCCTCCTGGGTGTGTCTCCTTTTTTTTTCTAGAGCTTTCAGGTGTGCTATTAGGTCTCTAATGTGAGCTTTCTCCATTTTCTTTATATGGGCAGTTAGTGCTATGAATTTTCCTCTTAGCACTGCTTTCATAGTGTCACATAGGTTTGGGTATGTTGTGTCTTCATTATCGTTGAATTAAAGAAAGACTTTAATTTCTTTCTTTATTTCTTCCTTGACAAAGGGGTGGTTCAGTAGTTGACTGTTCAGTTTTCATGAGTTTGTAGGCTTTCTGAAGGTGGAATTGTTGTTAAATTCTAGCTTTTCTCAATGGTGATCTGATAAGACACATGTGGTTACTCCAATTTTTTGTATCTATGGATCTTTGCTTTGTTACCAAGTATGTGATCATTTTTTAAGAAGGTTCCATGAGATGCTGTGATGAAGGTATATTCTTTTCTGTTTGGATGGAATGTTTTATAGGTGTCTGTTAAGTCCATTTGATTCATCACCTCTGTTAGTTCTCTTATTTCTCTGTTAATTTTCTGTCTGGTTGACCTGTCCATTGGTGAGAGAGGAGTGGTGAAATCTCCTACTCTTAGTGTGTGGGGTTTGATGTGTGATTTGAGTTCTAGTAATATTTTTACATATGTTGGTGCTTTCATATTAGGGGCATATATACTCAGGATTGAGATTTCATCTTGATGAATTGTTCCTGTTATGTGTCCTCCATATCTTCTGACTAATTTTAGTTTGAAATTGATTTTTTTTAGATATTAGGATAGCCACATCCACTTCTTTCTTAGGTCTGTTTGCTTGAAAAATCTTTTCCCAACCCTTCACTCTGAGGTAGTGTCTGTCTTTGAGGTTGAGGTATGTCTTTCTTATAAACAGCAGAATGTTGGATCCTGTTTTCATATCCATTCTCTTAACCTGTGCCTTTTTATAGGTGAATTGAGTCCATTGATATTAAACGATATTAACGACCAGTGGTTGTTAACTCTGGTTATTTTTTTGGTGGTAGTGTTTGTGTGTTTCCCTTCTTTGAGTTGTGTTGGTGGAGGTTTATCAGAAGTCTGTGCTCTTGTGGGTGTTGTTGGCTTCCTTGGGTTGAGGTTTTCCTTGTAGTACTTTCTGTAAGGCTGGGTTTGTGGATATGTATGATTTAAATCTGTTTTGTCATGGAATATCTTGTTTTCTCCATTGATGGTGAAAGAAAGCTTTGCAGGGTATAGTAGTCTGAGCTTGCGTCCATGGTCTCTTAGCGTCTGCAGCACATCTATCCAAGACCTGGCTTTCATGGTTTCTATTCTGATAGGTTTACCTTTATATGTTACTTGACCGTTTTCCTATGTAGCTCTTAAAATTTTTCCTTTATTCTGTATGTTTTGTGTTTTGTTTATTATATGGTGATGGAAAGTGTTTTTTGGATCTAGTTTATTTGGTGTTCTGTAAGTTTCTTGTAGTTTCATAGGAATATCCTTCTGTAGGTTGGGAAAAATTTTTTCTATAATTTTGTTGAATATATTTTCTGTGCCTTTGAGCTGGAATTCTTCTCCTTCTTCTACTCCTTTTATCCTTAGGTTTCGTCTTTTCATGGTGTCCCAGATTTTCTGGATGTTTTATGTTAAGAATTTGTTGCATTGCTGTTTTCTTTGATCAATGAATCTATTTCCTCTACTGTATCCTCAGCGCCTGAGATTCTTTCTTCTATCTGTTGTGTTCTGTTGGTTGTACTTGTCTCTATAGTTCCTGTTCATTTACCCAGATTTTCCATCTCCAGCCATCCCTCAGTTTGTGTTCTTCATTACCTCAATTTCAGTTTTCAAGTCTTGAACTGTTTCCTTTACCTGTTTGATTACTTTTTCTTGGGTATCTTTGAGAAATTTATTAATTTCTTCTAATCTTTTGTTTGTCTTCTCTTCCATTTCTTTAAGGGAGTTTTTCACTTCCTGTTTAAGAATCTCCATCATTTTCATGAGGTTACATTTAAGGTTGAATTCTTCTACTTCTTCTGGGTTAGGATGTTCAAGTCTTCTTATTGCATGTTCACTGGATTCTGGTGTTGTCATGTTGCTTTTCTGGATGTTGGAGGAATTCTTGCATTGGCGCCTGCCCATCTCTTCCTTCAAGTGAGGCCAGCAGAGTCTTGGCATCTTGGACCAATCTTTGCTGTGGCTGACTGTGTACTTGGGAGTTTTTCTTGTTCTGCCCTCTCTTAGGTCCCCACAATACTGGAGCAGGCTCTCAGAATCCTTCTGCCCTGAAGCAGGCTGTGTTGGGGGATCCAAGGACCTCACAGATGAAAAGGAGTGCTTGGGTACAAGCAGCCTGGAATCATTCTGCTGAATGGCTAGAAAAGCTTAGTGGATTGGAGGAGGCCTATACTCAGTTTCCTAGGATTATCCAGCCGTGTGGCCACTCACTCACCTGTCTGGTTCTACACAGGAGTAGGGCTTCTTTCCCAACCATCTCTTGTAATTGAAAAGATAACAAAGTCACTTGGAATAAGTTCAGTGGTTACAATATATGAAACAATGCTTTCTGCATATTAGATGTTAATATGTATATTAAGATCTTCAGAAAAATTAATAATACCATGAGAATAGCATAGAATTCTGATTTTTGAACAGAATTGCAAGGGTTTTGTGCCACTTTACTTAACTTTCTTATCCTTACCAATTTATTTGTACCAGTATAGAATGTGAGGTCTCCAGAAACTGGTGTTGACCATACAATGTGAGGAAAGATCCAATTAGTTCTTCCTTGTTACAAACTGAATTCTCTTGCTTTTGAGCTATTGATGTTAATCTATTCCAAAATTAATGCAAGCATTTTATCAATAATCCTTTTCTGTCCATAAAGAAGCAATTTCATTATTTAAAAAAAGCACCACCATTTCTGCTGTGTATCTTCCTGCTAATTGATGAAATCTTACTTTTTCTTTCAAAATCTATTTACAAAACTTTTCTACATAGTTATTTAAATTTTTTACTCTGCTAGTGTGGTACAAATATTCATTCTAAACTATTATATTCCTTCCACATAAGAATTCCTTTGAGAAAATGCCCAGAAGATAGTATGATCAAGATAAAAACAAGCTCTGGATCCAAATTATTCATGTGCCTTTCCTGTAATTTCTTTTCTTCCAAAACAAATACTCTCTTGACCTCAACTGATTTAAAGTATGAAAAAATTACTTAGTTTTTGAAAAAACAATCCAATTGTGAGCCATAGCCAATTAATATCTCCCAGCAATTTTTGAAAATCGTTAATATTTGTAATTGATCTCTACTGATGTATATATTTTCTGTGGTCAAAATTTTTAAACTTATCTTATATCCTTGGTAATTAATAGAATTTCTTCTTTCTAATTATTTTCAGGAGCAATTTGAAATCCCCAACAAGGCAAAATTTCCTTTACCTCTTAAAAGATTTCTAAAGTATCTGAAGGTGAATCTCATATGAAGATACATCCATATAATGTTAAATTAAACATTGAAGAAACTGTTTATGAAGTATTTCCAACAGAGATTGTACAAAATATTGATACAAGCTGGGACATTTTAATATTTTTCATTGATATGTTTTAATAGGCTGAAAATTATTATAAGTAGGCACTGTGATGGCAAATTTTTCTCTACTATGTTCTTATAAAGCTATAGTTAATAAAAGCAGTCTTTAAATCAATTATGCTAATAGACTATCCTTTAGGTAATTCAAAAGGAATTCCAAACTGTAAAGATCTCATTGACTGGATCACTTTAATAGTTCTTAGGAGTATTATCATCCTCCAGGGTCTATATTTCTTTTTGATGACAAATATAGTTGACTTCCAATGACTAGTTGAGCATTTAGTGCTCCTGTATCAGCTGTTCTAATGTGTGTAACTTTTATGATGTCATTGGTAAAAGCCATTGTTTTACCAAGAAAGTTTATCAGTTAACCATTTTAAAGGTAGGGTTATTGGTACCTTTGAAATATCTACAACTGATGTGTGTTTTTCAATGTACAACCTCAAAAGTTGGCAACTGTTCTTGATAAAACCTTGAAATATTTTTCTCAGAAGCACTCTTTATTTTATTTTTTTTGTGAATGGAGGAATGTTAATCTGAGTTTTGCATTGTTGTAACAAATCAGGTTCTCATAAATTCATTCCTATGTTAGTCACATATGGCTTTAATTTTCCTATCTGTCCTTCTGTACCTATACAGTTGACTCATCTTGCATTTTGTTTTACCTGACTGAGGCAGTTGTACCTGCTCATGTGTAGTTGCGAACTGAACGTATATGGAAGTGGCAGCAGCAGCGAAAGCCCTATCGGGTATCAAGTTGAAACAACCTGGTATGGCAGCATCCTAAGAAGTGGGTTCAGGAAAAGCCTTTCATCCACAGGTAAAGAGAGATAGCCACCTGAAAAGAAGACACAGGTGATGTGCAGAAGGAGTCTTCATGACAGGAAACCAGGGCGTGGGGCCACCTGAATGACAGCACCAGCTGGCATTGAGCAGCTAACTCCAATGGCATTGGGTGCATGGGATGGGTAGCAGTGGGGGCTGTTGTATAGAGGCTGCAGAAGGAAACCCCACTGTAGTTCATAAAGGGTCTGTAGGAAGTGAGGAAACGCCTGACACAGTAGCAGCTCCAGAGGCTGCCTCAAGGTCTCAGGCCCCATGTTGGACCCCAGATGAAGCATTTATCAAATTATTCTTTACCAATAAAAACTCAGGCATCAGTTATCAGGGTACTGACCTGAAAGATCAGAGAAGCATCAGCAAAGTAACCAGTGACTTCCCCTTTCTCCTTCCTCAATCCAAATGTGCCAAGTTTCTTTCTAAGTCCCACGTTACTATTACCTCCTGTGTCTTTCTATATGTGCCCCGTCCTCCAAAATCTTTATAACTAATTTTAGTTTATTAGCTAGCTTCACCCTCTGCCTCAAAGCAATCTTTATTGTCAGGCTTGGAAGTGTCAGAGCACAATCAAAATATCCTGCAATAATATCCTCTTCATGTAGGAAGTTGAATGCACGCCTCTGAAGCATATGAGTATGAACAGTGATAATGGAATCACATGCTATGTTTGAAGGTATGCTGCAAATGCACAGACACTATGATGAGAGTCATTGTCACCAAAGAAGCTCACAAATGCATTGCATACTTAATCCATGGTTATGTATTAATTTCCCTTCCAGTATAAAGGGTTTGCCACATAGAGAAGAGACAGGGAAGTTGAATATAGGTAAAAGATGATTTCCTCAGAGTTCTGAAATCTAATTGGGATGAAATACATGGAAACATAAAAAGTGGCTGCTTCTATACTTCCCTATGATAATACATGCATGCAATATAACTATAACATATGTATCCAGTTCTGAATGTATGTATGTCAGGCATGGTCCAGGAAAACATCATCTTTGTGACATGTTCTTTTAAATATTGTTCTACTATGAGCTCAAACACATAGCAGAGAAATTTCTTTTGTTCCCCTAAAGCTATCAGTCTTACTACATAGAGTTGGCACCATTTGATACATCATGATCAAGGAAATGCAAAGGTATTACTGTCTGCATTAGTTCGGGTTTATATTGTTGTGATGAAATACCATGACCAAAGAACAAGTTGGGGAGGGAAATGTTTATTTTACTTAAACTTCCATATCACTCTTCATCATTGAAAGCCATCAGGAGAGGAACTCAAAGAGGGCAGGAATAAAGAAGTAATCACTGATACAGAGGCCATAGAGGGCTGCTGCTTACTGACTTCTTTTCCATCACCTATTCAGTGTTCTTTTTTATAAAACCTGGGACTACCAGCCCACCCACAATAGTTCACCCATCAATAACTAATTAAGAAAATGACATACAGTTGAATCTTATGGAGACATTTCCTTCAATTAAGGTTCCATAGATTCAAAATATCTGGTTTGTGTGTCAAGTGACAGCATAATGTCACTTCTCAGTTGAAACAGTAAAGAAGAATCCTGCAGTTGGAAGGTAGAGGCAGAGACAGGCAGATCTTTGAGGCAGGCAGATCTCTGAGTTTAAGACAAGCTGGTCTACCAAGCAATTTTCAGGCAAGCCAGAGTTACATAGTGAGACCTTGTCTCCAGCACACACACTCACACACACACAGACACACACATACAAACAAAAAACAACCAAACAACAACTAAGAAACAAGGAAGCTGGAGAGATGGTTCATTATTTAAGAACATTTAGAGTTCTTGCAGAAGACCCAGGATCATTTCCCAATACCCATATAGTGGCTCAACCATCCACAAGTACACATATATTGCACATAAATACATGAAGGTAAAAAATCCATATACAATGTATATAATAAAACATCTTTGGAAACAGAAGAACAGAACCCTTAAGTGTGCATAGATCACACATGATTTCCCACCACCACCAGTCTTCTCATGCTTGAACAAAACTTTAAAAAACACATTTTAGGATCTGGAAAGTATAAATGGTTTAATAGGATCAAAAAATGGTGTAGGAAACTACAAAAGAACTAATAAAACCTTAAAAGGAGGAATTCGTCCAGCATTCCAAAAATTAAGTAGTAATCTGAGTTTTTTTTTTCTTTTACACTCCCCTCCTACATGTCCTCCTTGACAAAATGTTCCTCTGTACCTCTCCCTGGCCTCAAACTTAGAATCATGTATCTCTGCCTCCTGATACCCCAAGAAAATTCAGGGAGCCAGAAACCCACTAAGAGTCACAAGGATATGTAACATGATAAATAACAGTGAAAGAAAACCTGGTATGATTATCCACTGAGAATATCAGGAGATTCTGCTGCCACAGTGCAACACAGACTATACTGACAAATGAAGAGGCAGTGTGCCTATTATCTGCTCTCAGAAGATGTCTTGACAACAGAAACTATTCAAAAAATTACTTGAATCATGTAATTCCCAGAGACAAAGGTTTTCTGTGAGTCTAAAGAATGAAAGGAATGCCTTTGAGTTGAAGACAAGCCAGCTTTAGAGGAACGGTGTCATGTAAGAATGTTATTAGGAGAAAAATGACAGCCTTGGGCCTTATACAAAGGTGGGTCTGATGTGTAAAAGTACTATGTACCTAGGAAATGCTACTTAATCTTTCTAACCCCAATTTCTTCATCTTCATGCCAACTACTCATAATATGTTATGAGGGTTAAATAAAAAAAATGACTAACAACCAGTTCATTCAGTGCCAATTGCAATCAGAAACAAGTCACTACTTGACGGTTGTATATATTTAGACGATGATAGCGTTTGTTTGCTTTTACATGACAGTGGAAAAGTGAGGAGCTTGCCTAACAATGAGTCTAAGCATTTTAGCTAAAGCCTGTAGCATAAAACTCTGTAATTACACTTAGCATTTATGTGTTATTTTACAGTCTAAAGCACAAGAAGCATTGTCTCTTCTTTTCTTCAGATAAACTCAGAGACTTCTTTATGACTGCCAACACTAATCTGACATGATTCCTTTGAGTTGGAAGCACTTGAATCATATCCAGTGAGACAGAGGATATAATAGCCTTTGTTGATAACTCCTACTGTTCCTGTGGTTGGAGTTTCCTTATACAATATTGTCCATGTTGGATGATCCTCTGATCAGATTCTGCCATAGACCATACAAATGTCTGAGTTGAAAGGTCTTGTAAATAAATGTAAAAGATAAAGCAAAGTGACTATGATGTAACTTCTTTATTATTAGTTGTCTCTGTTATTCATTCTTACAGACTCAGACAGACAGATGATAGATGGCAATTAGTTGTCAGATAGATAAGTACTGATAAAGAGATAATAGATGAAGAGATGGTTCATATATGTTAGATGGTAATTAAATAGATGAATAGATGGTAGATATAGATGATTGATAGATGATAGATAGTAGGTAGATACATATAATGATGACAGATAGATAGAAAGAAAGAAAGACAGACAGACAGACAGACAGACAGACAGACAGACAGATAGATAGATAGATAGATAGATAGACAGATACCCAGATTATCTCATGACTTCAGGCAGTTTATGGGTTTATAAAATTTTTTAGAAACCGCTTATGACAAGTAAGGTGAATGAAGGATGCATGAATAAAACTCCTCCTAAACACATCATTCCTTCCAAGATCTTTGTGACCTTAAGTACAGAAATGCCAGTAAGATAATTATACAAACTCTTTGGACTCTTTTAATTCTTGCCTTGCTGACAGGTAGAACTTCTATATGCAAGTCACTTCACTTGTTATTTACTTTTATACATGTGACACATCCTTTTAGGTATAAAATCGAGATTGAAAAGGTTGCTTTGATTCTCTCAATGAAAGCAATTTAAGATCTACTTGCCAGCGTATAATAGCTTCCCATTCATAAGTGCACAAAATCCTGAAGGAGTCAATTTGTAAGTAAGTCAGAACCAAATAAATATGATTTTGGTAAGTAAATAAGTATCATAGGTGACAGCTAATCCAGCCATCAATTACAATGTGGGAACATGATGGTTGGATATTAAAGAGGAAGTACCTTTATTTTGATATATCTTCCAGTTTCTGAATACCACGTGTTTATGCAAAATTAATCACATCACCACCTCACCTAAATAAACTTTCTGGAAAATTTGTCTTTCTTTTTTTTAAATTTTATTTCCACCCTTCCTTCATCTCCCTTCAACTTCTTTCATGCCACTAACTGCTCTCAAATCCACAATCTCTTCTTCTTTAAATATATTCTTGAGCACAGAGTGGTCATTGTACACACAGAGAACCACTAAGAAATCCAAGAATGTTAATCACACAGGGGTTTGTCCTCAATGGAGGAGATACAAATCCAATATCAGTGTTCCATCTGGAAAGTTGAAAGTGGAGGTTGTTAATGTCCTAGTGACCTTTTGGCTCTCTGAAGGGACAGACCTCACCCTAATTCTCTAGACTGATTATCCCAGAATCTTTCTGTCCTAAACCATCCCCCATCCTTAGAATAGATATCACAAGCACTTTATAGCCTTCTGATCTCTATGTTATAGATGACAGAGCAGCACTAACACTAGATGCTTTCCCCTTTACCTATAGAACTCACTCTCCTCTGTTTAGTCACACCTTCAGCTATATTATATACCTGGAACTGAACTAGTTGTTTCCTGGAATCCTTTTCCCAAATTGTACTTCTTTGTAAGGTCTCAAAAATTTTATTGATACTTTGGGAACATTACGTCATATGCCTCAATTCCATTTATTTCCCAGTCTTTCTGTATTGGTCCCTTCATATAGGTTTCCCCTCTGTATGCTATGATTACCACTAATGAATAAAGAAAATTGGCTTCACAAGTTTGCATTCCCACCAGCAATGGATGAGAGTTCCCCTTACTCCACATCCTTTCCAGCATAGGCTATCATTGGTGTTTTGATTTTAGCCATTCTGACAGGTGTAAGATGGTATCTCAAAGTTGTTTAGATTTGCATTTCCTGATTGCTAAGGAAGTTGAACATGACCTTAAGTATCTTTTGGTCATTCGAAATTCTTATGTTGAGAATTCTCTGTTCAGATCATTACCCCATTTTTTTATTGGGTAATTTAGAATTTTAATGTCTAGTTTCTTGAGTTCTTTGTATATTTTGGAGATCAGACCTTTGTCCGATGTAGGATTAGTGAAGATCTTCTCCCATTCAGTAGGATGCCTTTTTGTCTTAATGACAGTGTCCTTTGCTTTACAGAAGCTTCTCAGTTTCAGGAGGTCCCATTTATTCATTGTTGCTCTTATTGTTTGTGCCACTGGGGTTTTACATAGGAAGTGGTCTCCTGTGTCCATGTATTGCAGGCTACTTCCCACTTTCTCTTCAATCAGGTCAAGTATGGTTGGGTTTATATTGAGGTCTTTAATCCATTTGGATTTGAGTTTTGTGCATGGAGATAGATAAGGATCTATTTTCACTCTTATACAGGTTGACATCCAGTTATGCCAGCACCATTTGTTAAAGATGCTTTCATTCTTCCATTGTATACTTTTAGCTTCTTTGTCAAATATGAGGTGTTCATAGGTTTGTGGATTAATATCCGGGTCTTCAATTCGATTCCATTGGTCAACATCTCTGTTTTTATGCCAATATCAAGCTGTTTTAACTACTGTAGCTCTATAATAGAGTTTGAAGTCAAGGATGGTAACGCCTCCAGAAGTTCCTTTATTGTATAGGATTGTTTTGGCTATCCTGAGCTTTTTGTTTTTCCATATAAACTTAGTTATTGTTCTCTCAAGGTCTGTGAAGAATTTTGTTGGGATTTTGATGGGGATTGCATTGAATATATAGATTGCCTTTGGTAGAATTGCCATTTTTACTATATTGATCCTACCAATCCAGGAGCATGGGAGATCCTTCCATTTTCTGGTATACTCTTCAATTTCTTTCTTCAAGGTCTTCAAGTTTTTGTCAAATAGATGTTTTACTTCCTTGGTTAGTGTTGTGGCTGTTTCTCAGGAAATTTGGAATCATCCTACCTCAGGATCCATCCAGCAATACCACTCTTGGGAATATACCCAAGAGATGCCCAATCATACTACAAAAGCATTTGTGCAACTATGTTCATAGCAGCATTATTTGTAATAGCCAGAACCTGGAAACAACCTAGGTTCCCCTCAATGGAAGAAAGGATCAAGAGAGTGTGGAATATATACACATTAGAATACTACTCAGTGGTAAAAAAAAATGACATCCTTAAATTTGCATGCAAATGGATAGAAATAGAAAACACTATCCTTAGTGAGATATCCAAACCCCAAAAAGATGATTATGGTATCTACTCACTCATTAATGGACCCTAGCCATAAACAAAGAACATTAAGCTTAAAGCTCACAAGCCTAGAGAAGCAAAATAGCAAGGTGAACCCAAAGAAAAACATATATAGATCCTCCTCGAAATTGGAAGCAAACAAGATTGCCGGACAAAAGGTGGAGGCATGGGAATGGGGATAGGGGTGTAGGTTGGGGTGGGGGGATGAAAGGGAGAGAGGGAGGGAGAAGGGAGAAGGGAAGGACTGGGGAGAGCTTGGGGGAGTGAGAGGGTGGAGATGGAGGAAGGGTGTATATTGGAGAAGGAAATAAGATATCTACATTAAGGGAGTCATTTTAGGATTGGCAAGAGTCTTGGTTCTAAAGGGGATCACAGGTGTCCACAGGGAGATCCTCAGCTAGTTACTTGGGCAACAGAGGAGAAGGTGCCTGATCTAGCCTTGTCCCATCATCACCATAGAAATTTCGTCCGATGGATGGAGATAGAGACAGAGACCCACATTCACATCAGAGCAATGGACTGAGCTCCCAAGGTCCAGTCGAAGAGCAGAATGTGGGAGAAGATGAGAAAGGAAATCGGGACCAGGAGAGGCAGGTCCACCAACCGTGACAGTGTGCCTGATCTAATGGGAGCTCACCAAATCCAGCTGGACCAGGACTGAATGAGCATATGATCAAACAGGAACCTCTGAATGTGTCTGTCAATGGGGGCTGACTGAGAAGCCAATGAAAATAGCACTGGGACTTATCTCTTCTGCATGTAT
Source organism: Ondatra zibethicus (assembly GCA_004026605.1). Lineage (NCBI taxonomy): Eukaryota > Metazoa > Chordata > Mammalia > Rodentia > Cricetidae > Ondatra > Ondatra zibethicus. Next base: position 68,607 of record PVIU01010169.1, read on the forward strand.
TAGCTTTTTGGGAATCTAGTCTATATGGATGCACACCTGCCTAGGCTGGGATGGAGGGGTGAGGTCCTTGGGCTTCTCACAGGGCAGGGTACCCTGCCCCCTCTTAAAGAAGCAGGGGGAGGAAGGAGGGTTAGTGGGGGAGCGGGAGGGGACTGGGAAAAGGGGAGGAAGTGTAAATTTTTTTGAATGAAAAATTAAAGAATATAAAAACAAAACAAAACAAACCAAAAAAAAAAGAAGAAAATTGGCTTGGCCTGATAAGTTAAAGTAGAGTAGGCAGGGAGAACTAAACTGAATTCTGGGAGAAAGAAGGGCAGAGTCAGAGAGAAGCCATGGAGCTGCTGCCAGAGACAGACATGCTGAAACTTTGCTGGTAAGTCATGACCTCATGGTAATGCACAGTTTAATAGAGATGGACTAGTTTAGGAAATAAAAGTTAGCCAGAAATACGCTTAAGCTATTGGTCAAGCAGTAAGACAAATAATACGGTTTCTGTGTGATAATTTCATGGCTGAGCATCCAGGAACCAATAAGCAGCCCTCCTTCAACAAAGTAGCATGAACATAGTTGACGAAAAATTCACTTAAAACCTGAGAGGGCTTGAAAAGGGATTCTAGACAGAAAAACACAGACTTTAACACAGTTTCTTGCTGTTTGCTGGTAGAGTCCTGCAGCTCCTTTAAGAGAGGATTTCCTGACTCAGCAGCAGCAGAAAAAGAGCTGCGCCATTTTAAAATGCTGGCTTCTGGGCTGTGCTGCTAAGATGAACTGGCTTTTTTAGGAGACCAAGTATTTAAATGGGGTCTGAAAATCTTCTGTAAAGCAAAGGATATGGTCAACAAGACAAAATGATAGCCTACAGGATGGGAAAAGTTCTTTACTAACCCCAAATCAGAGAGAGGTCTGATCTCCACAATATATAAAGAACTCAACAAATTGGTCATCAAAAGAACAAATAATCCAATAAAAAAAATGGAGTACAGACCTAAACAGGGAACTCTCAACAGAGGAATCTAAAATGGTAGAAAGGCACTTAAGGAAATGTTCAACATGCTTAGTCATCAGAGAAATGCAAATCAAAATAACTTTGAGATTCCATCTTACACCTGTAAGAATGGCCAAGATCAAAATCACTGATGATAACTTATGTTGGAGAGGTTGTTGGGTAAAGAGAACACTTTCTGCATTGCTGATGGGAATGCAAGCTGGTACAACCGCTTTGGATGTCAGTGTGGAAATCTCAGAAAAATTAGGAAACAACTTTCCTCAAGACACAGTAAGACCACTTTTTGGGTATATATCCAAAGGATGCTCAGTCATGCCACAACCTAAATGCCTTTTGACTGAAGAATGGATAAGGAAAATGTGGTACATTTATACAATGTAGTATTACACAGCAGTAAAAATTAACAACATCTTGAATTTTGCAGGCAAATGGATGGAGCTAGAAAACATTACTTTGAGTGAGGTAACCCAGGCACAAGAAGACAATTATCACATGTACTCACTTAGAAGTGGTTTTTAAACAAAAAGCAAAGAAAACCAGCCCACAAATCACAATCCCAGAGAATCTAGACAAAAATGAGGACCCTAAGAGCAACAAACATAGATATAATCTATGTGGGTAGTAGAAAAGACAAGATCTCCAGAGTAAATTGGGAGCATGGGGTCCTTGAGAGAGGGTTGAAGAGGAGGCGAGTGGCAGGAAGGGGAGCAGAGAAAAATGTAGAGCTCAACAAAAATCAATAAAAAAATAAAAGGGAAAAAATAAATGGGATTTGTAAGCAGTGCTTAATGGCTCTACATAGACTCGATGCATAGATGAAAATAGGCCAATATACATGGCTCCCAGAGGCAGTGAACAGTTTCAACATGGTAGGGTGGGCAGACAAGGCAGGCAGTGCTGTATTACCCCTGCAATGATTCAGCTTAAGTTTTTAAGTGCTTAGCATTTTAAGAAACGTTCCTGAAGAGAAAATTACAGATACACAATAAAGACAGAGTCATATGAAAAAAAAAAGACCTCCACATAAAGATGTAATATACATAGAGAGTCTAGATTATGTATATAATTGTGTTTCCTTTAAATTTTTTGACTACAGATAGACATTTGATTCTGGGGATTTCTAAGCTAAACCAACATATATACTTTAAAGGTATCTTGATTTCAAAATATGGATCTAAGTATATGTTGCTTTGGAAAAGAGGTTCTTCTTTTGTTTCCACAGAGGATGAGAACCTATGGAAGGATCCAGACTAATGTGGATTGATGTATCAAGATCTCCTAAAAGGTATCTGTGAACCCCCAAAAAAATTACTTCACCAAATAAACAGCAGGAAGCTGTTTGGAGAAGAACTATACTCATATTCCCAAATATTGTTTATAAATGTTTGTTTATATTTAAAGGGGGATATGATATAGATATTTGCATTGGGGAGCCGAGCAGAGCAGGCAACCCTCAGTAGGCCTGCCCTTGGAACCGGGAACCTCGCCCAACCAGCTTCCGCGGAGTCATCTGGACCCTGGTTAGTGGGCCCCAGCCCGTCCCCAGGGCCTTCTGGCTACTTGGGGCTCCCCTCTGCTGGCTTTGCTGCTTGTCCCAACCCTGCTCTCCCCGGGCATCCCTTCTCATCTGCGTGGTCCCGGCTGCACCCGAGCTCGGCCTACCCGGGCTGAGGCCTTGGGGGAAGGGCAAGTCCCCTGCTAGGGGGCCTCCTTTGTCCCATGGAGCCGAGACGAGCGGAGTGGGCAACCCTCAGTAGGCCTGCCCTTGGGACCGGGAACCTCTCCCAACCAGCTTCCGCAGAGTCATCTGGACCCTGCTTCAGTGGATTCATCTGGACCCTGACTCCGGGAGCCAAGTGGAGCTGAACAGAGCAGAGCGGGCAACTCTCAGAAGAGATGGGCAGGCGCCAATCAAAGAATTCGTCCAACAACCTGAAAAGCAACATGATAACACCAGAATCCAGCGATTATGGAACAGGAAAGCCCGAGCAACCTATCCCAGATGAAGTAGAAGAAATTGACTTTAAACGTAGCTTTATGAAAATTATAGAGTCCTTTAAAGA